>JAKOGI010002928.1:0-76904 GCA_029747015.1 Carnegiea gigantea
TCTAAGAAAAATGAAAAGACACATCATAAAAGGGGGTGGGGGAGGTTACAAGGAATATTCTAGTATTTTTGCAGCTGATTACATCAATCTAGAAGCATCTAAAACGTGCACAATATCAGCCACACAAATATATGTAACCTAAGACTCTTCATATTCCCAGCATTTATCCTTGCAACTGCCTCAACTTCAACAGAGCATAACTTCCAGAATACTCGGCCAAATCACGCGTTCTTGGGCTTGTTAGAAAGCCCTCGAAGTCTATTTTCCAGAATGGGCTCATTTGCTCAATTTGGATAAGCGGTTTGAAAGTTATGGCCCAAACAATGCACCTATCTCAGACTGGACTGGATCAGCATAACGTACCTTTGAGTGATATTTTGCCCAATCAAATGACGTCCAAATTAAACAAACTTGGGCTTATTTTAAAGCTGAAATCTTAAGCTTCAAAAGCACATGGGGCCCTCAGTTGTGGGTCCACTTTGGAGCTTGTCCCAAAAATGGTCACAAAATCGGTTCCGTCAGGGAATAATTCCATCGTCAAATTTCTAGCAAAGCTTAACCTCTTTTTTTTTTTTTTTTTTTTTTTTTTGACCTCTTCATAGTGTCCGTGAGTCTTTGAACTCCACTTAATAAGAACCAAATAAGCACACTTCCAAGCATGATCTTCTTTGACCCTTTTCTTCTTTAAGATTGGACTTGAATAAAAATGATGCATACGGAAATATGCATCATACTCCCCAGGTTGTTTTGAGTTTGTCCTCAAACTCAAAGGATTGGCAAGCTTCTCATAAAGGGAGGCATGCTTATGAAATGGGAGCTCTTGTAGGAAGTGGTCAAAGGGCATCATTTGTAGGGTGGCATAGAGGAGGGGGGTGAGAAAGACATCCATGTGAGGACTGTCTTTGGGTTTGGGAGATGGAATAAGGTCAAAAGGCAGCACTTGAAAAGCAATATGCACAGAGGTTTGATAAAAGTGGGTGTGGGAAGGGTGAAAACTAAGGTGAGATTCGGGTGGGGAAAGAGAGGTGAGTAATAGATCATTTTGTGAGGCTTTATGTGGTTTGAGGATTTGGGAAGTGGATGGGGGTTAATGTGATTTTGTGGGGAAAGGATAGGATATGGTCTTGCTCCTTTGGATTGAAATGAATATTTGCCTGCTCTTCTTCAATTTCGTTTGGCTTTTGAGAAACCTTCTCTAAGTGAAGTATTTCTTCTTTTTCAACCTTGAGTTCAATTTCTTCTTCAAGGCTTTCCTCCTGATCGTTCTCCCCCTTTTCTTCCTCCATGGCTACTTCCCATTCGGCGATGGTAATGAATTCCTTGTTGGGGCAGCCCGTAGGTGTGTGACTAAAGCCTTGACACTTAGAACACCTCTTAAGGTTCAAAGGGTCGGGGTTAGGTCGATCTGTAAGGGCTTGGCTTGTTTGTGGAGTTTGCTTCTTTTGTGGAGTGGAAGGGGCTAAAAATGTGGGTTGAGGGGATGGAATTGCGCTTCCCTTGTTGAAAGAGAGGTTTTTAGAAGAGGAATCAAAGTTGTTTACCTCAAAGGAAAGTAAAGGATGGTTGTGTAAGTAAGAGGTTGGAGCAAAAGCATCGATTAATTTTCCTCTCAACTTGTCCCACGTTTTGATCTTACTTTTTCCTCTCTTCTTCCTCTTATACTTGTACTTTTCCCACCATTCAAGCGCATGTGCCTCGGCGCTTCTTGTAACACGTTAAACTTCTCTGCTCGTCAATATTGTAGGCGCGAGTGAAACTTGATCCCTTTGGAAATCCATTAAGGAAATCTTCTTTTTGGCCACGACCTTTGGAGTTTCAGGATGACCATCTCCTTTCATAAAGCCATCTCTTTTCTCAAGTTCCCAAGCGAAATCAATGATGGATTCATGCTAAGGGTTCTTGTGGGGGTTTTTAATGTGCTTAGGCTAGAAAAAGTCCGTTTTGGAGAAGAGGAGGGAGGGCACGGTCGTGCAAGGGGGCACTGGGGAACCGTGCTATGCTTCGACTTGAGGAAATGCAGAAAAGTATAGTGGCACGGTCGTGCTTGGCGGCACGGGGGCACCGTGCTCCGTCTCGACTTGAAGATTCCTGGAAAAAGAATATGGCACGGTCGTGTGTTGTGGCACGGGGGCACCGTGCTGCTTCTCTGGTCTTCAAGACTTCGGATTGCCGGTTTGTGCCTCTTTTTTTTTTTTGTATTTTGGCTTTTTGGGATGTATGTGGGGGTGATGTGGGTCACTTAAGAACCTTGGCTCTGATACCAATTGATGTATATGTGGGGGGGCAAGTGAACCAAATCAAACTCCAACTCAAATAAGCCAAATTGGAAAGAGAAATGAAAGATGGATGAGATGGATGAAGAACTTCACTACACAAGAAAAAGGATAGAACAAGATCTTGTAATTGAGATAATCCTTCACGGAGCCACTCAATGACTTGATCTTGGGCTAATTCTCTTGTCTTACCAAGGAATCACTCCAATTGGAAAAGATAGAGAACCTAGAACACCACTTGAATTAGCCAAATTCAAGATATAGAACTAGGAATTTTTGAGACACAAATGAGAATCACTCTCAAAGGTGCTTGTATTACTTTGGAAATCTCTTACAATGCTGAATGATTAGCTTCACATGCCCCTCCCCTTTTATAGACTCAGCAAAAGACAATCAAAAGACTCAAATAACTCCTAACAATTAAAACTAGCTAATGAAAAGTCTAAGAAAAATGAAAAGACACATCATAAAAGGGGGTGGGGGAGGTTACAAGGAATATTCTAGGATTTTTGCAGCTGATTACATCAATCTAGAAGCATCTAAAACGTGCACAATATCAGCCACACAAATATATGTAACCTAAGACTCTTCATATTCCCAGCATTAATCCTTGCAACTGCCTCAACTTCAACAGAGCATAACTTCCAGAATACTCGGCCAAATCACGCGTTCTTGGGCTTGTTAGAAAGCCCTGGAAGTCTATTTTCCAGAATGGGCTCATTTGCTCAATTTGGATAAGCGGTTTGAAAGTTATGGCCCAAACAATGCACCTATCTCAGACTGGACTGGATCAGCACAACGTATCTTTGAGTGATATTTTGCCCAATCAAATGATGTCCAAATTAAATAAAATTGGGCTTATTTTAAAGCTGACATCTTAAGCTTCAAAAGCACATGGGCCTCAAGTTGTGGGTCCACTTGAGCTTGTCCAAAAATGGTCACAAAAAATCGGGTTCCGCAGGGATGAATTCAGCGCCAAATTTCTAGCAAAGCTTAACCTCTTTTTGACCTCTTCATAGTGTCGTGAGTCTTTGAACTCACTTAATAAGACCAAATAAACACACTTCCAAGCATGATCTTCTTTGACCCTTTTCTTCTTTGAAATTGGTCTTGAATAAAAATGATGCATATGGAAATATGCATCATCTTGTTTTTCCTATAAAGCCCCAATCGTGTGGTTGGAAATAAAGGAATGAAGTTGTGAGTTTTCAAAGTAAGGCTCAGTGTTATCTCCCTTGTATGCATCTCTCTCTTGCTTATCTCTAGCTTTGCTCTCTAGAGTGGTGTTCAAGAGGCCTTCTTGATCATTTGAGTGGTGATATCTTATCTCATTTGATCTGGAAATTGAGCTCTGAGTATCTTAGTGGTGATATCTTTATCCAAGATCCTTAGTTTACTATCTTTCATTGTTGGTTTCAATCAATTCACGTTCACTCTTTCTCTCTCCCCTTCTCAACTACGATTCCTTCTTTGTCCTTCTTCCTTTAAGGACCTAGAAGTGCATCACAAAAGCCCTCCTACAACCCTTCCAAATCTACTCCAACCTCAAACACAAGACCTCCTCCACTGAATTCCCCTCAAACCCCCTCAGAACCACCTCCAAAGACCAGTGATAAGAAGAGATGTTTTCGTTGTCAAGGCCTTGGACACTTTGCTTCCGAGTGTTCCAATACGAGAATTGTCACTTTGGCCGAGTATCAAGCTTCTTATGAGGAGCTAGAAGATGAGAATGATGAAGGGGAGAAAGAGCTTCTCATGACCGAAGCCCTTGAAGAAGTTGAAAAGGGACCCGATGAAGGAGAAATGCTTGTGATTACAAGGGCTTTGAGTTGTATTGCTTCCCAACATGACATGGAGCAAAGGGAGAACATCTTCCACACCTGGTGTACCATGAAGGGGAAGGTTTGCTCTCTCATTATTAATGGTGGACGTTGCACCAATGTTGCTTCCAAGACTCTAGTGGGAAAGCTCAAGCATTCGGTCTCTCCACACCCAAGCCCTTACACCATCCAATGGCTCAATCAAGGTAAAGGCTTGCAAATCTCTTCTCGTTGTTGACTTAGCTTTTCGATTGGCAAGAATTACAAGGATGAGATTTGGTGTGATATTGTGCCCATGGATGCTTGTCATGTCTGCTTGGGATGTCCACGGTTGTTTGATCGGAGTATGATGCATGATGGTCGCTTGAACACTTATACATTTACCAAAGACCACAAAAAGATCACCCTCACCCCTCTCAAACCCGCCTCTCGAAGAAAGCCTCAAGACACTCCTAGCATGGATGTCTTTCTCACCACCCTTCGCAATTCCCAACTTCATGAGTATGATGATTACAAAGATTGGATTTTACTTGGCCATGAACCGGCCGACACTAAGGATTCTTCCCATCCTTTGCTTTCCCCTCTCCTCAAAGCTTTTGAACACGTCTTCTCTAGTGAGGTTCCTCATGGCCTCCCTCCCAAAAGATCCATGCAACACAAAATTGACCTTATCCCCAGTGCCACCCTCCCAAACAAGCCGGCCTACCGAATGAACCCATAAGAGACTCAAGAAGTGCAAAGGCAAGTAGATGAGCTTCTTGTTAAAGGCTTGATCCGTGAAAGCCTTAGCCTATGTGCCATGCCGGCCTTGCTTGTTCCTCTGAAAGATGGGTCAATGAGAATGTGGGTGGATAGTAGAGCGATCAACAAAATCACCATCAAGTATCACTATCCTATTCCACGGTTGGAGGATCTCCTATATGAGCTTCACAGAGCCACCATCTTTTCTAAGATTGATCTTAGAAGTGGCTATTATCAAATTCGGATTTGTGAAGGAGATGAGTGGAAGACGGCCTTCAAGACTCTATGAGTGGCTTGTAATGTCATTCGGGTTGACAAATGCACCAAGCACTTTTATGAGACTTATGAACCAAGTTCTAAAGCTCCTTCTTGGCAAGTTCATTGTTGTCTACTTTGAGGACATCTTGGTGTGTAGCAAGAGTGAAGAAGAGCATGCCAATCATCTACAATAAGTCTTGAGTATCCTATCTCAAGAAAAGCTCTATGGGAACTTGGAGAACTGTCACTTTTTCACTTCTTAGGTTATATTTTTGGGTTATGTGGTTTCGGCCCAAGGAATTCATGTTGATGAGAGCAAGATTCAAGCTATCTAAGATTGGCCCGTTCCTACTTCAAGTCAACAAGTTAGGAGCTTTCATGGCCTAGCCTCTTTCTATAGGAGGTTTATGAGAGATTTTAGTACCATTGTTGCTCCCATGACTGAGATGCTTAAGGCCAAAAGGTTTGAATGGACTGAGCAAGCTCAAAAGGCCTTTGAAGAAATCAAGTGCAAGCTCACTAATATGCCCATTCTTGCCCTTCCAAGCTTCTCCAAGGTATTTGAAGTGGAGTGTGATGCTTCCGGTGTAGGGACGGGGGCGGTCCTATCTCAAGAGAAGAGGCCCATTGCTTTCTTTAGTGAAAAGCTCAATGATGCAAGCGAAAGTACTCTACCTATGACAAAGAGTTTTATGCCATTGTAAGAGCTTTGGAGCATTGGCGACATTATTTGGTGGAAGGAGAATTCATTCTCCACTCAGATCATGAAGCCCTTACGTTCATAAAAGGGCAACACAAGCTCAACCCAAGGCATGCAAAGTGGGTAGAATACCTACAAGCCTTTCATTTTATGATCCAGCATAAGTCAGGTCAACTCAACAAAGGGGCGGATGCATTGTCAAGAAGGTACCTCTTACTCTCTACCTTGGAATCTAAAGTCCTTGGTTTTGAGATTATTAAGGGGTTGTATACCCAAGATGAAGATTTCAAGGACATCTATGAGAAGTGCACTAGCCTTACTCACGGTTTGTTTCACTTGGAGCATGGGTTTCTCTTCAAAGGAACCCGACTATGCATACCAAAAAGTGGGCTTTGGGAACTCTTGATCCAAGACCTCCATGGTGGAGCTTTAGCCAGGCATTTTGGCATTGAGAAAACTTGTTTCATGTGATGTATATGTGGGTGGTAAGTGAACCAAATCAAACTCAAACAAATTCTAAACAAGAATTGAACCAAAGTAAAGAGAAAATGGAAGGTTGATTGAGATGGAATGAAAACAATAACAAAACGAACAAAGGATAAACAAGACCTTGCACTTGAGATAATCCCTCACGGAGCCACTCAAGGACTTGATCTTGGGCAAATCCTCTTGTCTTCACCAAGGAATCACTCCAATTGGGAAAGAAAAGAGAACCTAGAACACCACTTGAACTTGCCAAAGTTCAAGATATAGAACTAGGGATTTTTTTTGGACACAAATGAGAATCACTCTCAAGGTGTTTGTACTACTCTTGGAAAAGCTTACAACTCTGAATTCAAATGCAACTACATAACCCACCTATTTATAGGCTAAACAAAGATAACCAAAAGACTTAAAAACTCCTAGCAATTAAAACTAGAAAATTGAAAAGGCTTGGAAAATGGAAAAGACTCAACATAAAGGGATGGGGGAGGTTACAAAGAATATTCTAGGCTTCCAATCAGCTGAAGACATCCATCTAGAACACTCCAAGTCGTGCATGATGTCATCCACATGATGTCATGCAACCAAAGTCTCTTCATTTGCCCAGCATTTAATCCTTACAGCAGCCTCCACTTCAACTGAGCATTTCTCTCAGATCACACGTCCAAATAAGGTGATTTGGGGCTTGTTGGAAAGCCCTGGAAATCTATTTTCCAGAATGGGCTCATTTGCTCAATTTGGATTAGTAGATAAAAAGTTATGGCCCGAATATTACACCTATATCAGAACTGGACTGGAGCAGGACATGTCTTCTTTGAGTAATATTTAGCCCAACCAAACGACGTCCAAATTAAACATAATTGGGCTTGTTTGAAAGCTGAGATCTTAAACTTCAAAACCATGTGGCTCCTCAAGTTGTGGGTCCACTTGAGCTAGTCCAAAAAAATGAGCACAAAAAATTTACCTTCCACAGGGATGAATCGGGCACCAATTCTTCCGGAAGGAATATGAGTTTTATCCAGATTTTCGCCACTTGCTTGACTTCTTCATGGTGTCTAAAGTCCTTGAACTCACATAATAAGAGAAAATATGAGAGTTCCCATGCACGCTCTTGTTTGACACTTTTCTTCTTGGAAGTTGACCTTAAATAAAAATGATGCATATGGGAATATGCATCATACTCCCCGGGTGGTTTTGAGTTTGTCCTCAAACTCAAAGGATTAGCAAGCCTCTCAAGAAAGGGGTCACGCTCACAATATGGGAGCTTTTGGGGAAGGAGGTCACAGGGCATCACCTCTAGAGAGATATAGAAGAGGGTGAGGGGAGGATGATAAAACAGGTCATACCTGGTGAGGAGAAGAGGCGGAAGTGAGAAATCTTCTTTAGGTGCAAGGGTTTGGGAAGGATGAATAAGGGTGAAGGCGTGTCGGTCCTTTTGTGGCTTGGGGCTTTGGCACGATGGAATAGGGGTCAAGGTGATTTCTTTTCATCCTTAATAAAGGAGTAGGTGTTGAGGCGCCCATGATGAATTACATGGCGATCAAACATCCATGGTCTACCCAACAATATATGGCTTGCATTCATAGGAAGAATGTCACACAATATCTCATCCTTATAGTGGTCTCCAATAGAAAGAGAAATGAGGCATTGATGAGAAATGTATATACCTTTGCCTTGATTTAGCCATTGGATGCTATAAGGCTTAAGATGGGGTGTAGTCCCAAGTTTGAGCTTGTCCACCATGGTTTTGGATGCAACATTTGTACAACTACCTCCATCGATGATGAAGGTACAAACTTTCCCTTGAATAGTGCACCTTGTGTGGAAAATCGCCTCTCTTTGCTCCAAGTTGTCTTCATGAGTAACAAATCCACTCAATGCTCGCCTAATGACAAGCAACTCACCTTCATCGGGGCCTATGATAACCTCTTCTTCTTTTTTCTCCAAGCTTTCCTCTTCTTTATGGTCATGCTCCTCAAAAGAAGCTTGGTACTCAGCTAGGGAAACAATCCTCTTGTTAGGACAATCAGATGCAAAATGTCCCATACTTTGACAATGGAAACACCGAACTTGGTCTTTTGGCCGTGAAGGCGCTTTTGTGGGAGGTGGAGGGGTGATTGGAGGGACACTTTTGGCAGGTGAGGGGGTTTGAATTTGTGGGGGAAAGTAAGGTGGTTCTTGAGAAAAAGGACGGGAAGGAGTCTTGGAAAAGATGCTCTTCCCCTTAGATTTCTTCTGTTGCTCTACCTTATATACTAGAGAACTCAAGTCATCTAGGGATGAGTAAGGTTGCAACTCAATCACATGAGCAATTGATTCATCAAGACCGCTCAAATATCTTACCAATGTTTGTACATCATCTTCTTTCAAGTCGCATTTGAGTAGGAGTTGTTCAAACTCCCGAGTGTTCTCCTCTACACTTTTTGATCCTTGCTTGAGGCGGTGGAGTTTCAGATAATTATCTTGCACATAGTGTGAGGGAAGAAACTTGGCCTTGAGTTTTTCTTTCATTTTGGCCCACGTTCTAATTTTCCCTTTCCCATTTCTTGCTCTTTTCGCTCCAAGGTTAGCCCACCAGATTGAAGCATATTTGCGGAGTTTAAGGGCTACGAGGTTTACCTTCTTGTCCTCCGGGATGTCCTCGTACTCAAAGATTCGCTCAATGGTATGCAACTAATCGAGGAATAAATCCGGGTCAGGTTGACCTTCAAATTCGGGGATGTCAATTCGGACACCACCAATATTGCTTCCTTGCCTTCGTCTCCTTGGGGCTTCTTCGTCACTAGAATTGGCTCGGGATTGAAGGACTTCTTCTTCCGATTCGACCACCGGTTCATGAGGATGAGAGGGAGCGGGGCTATGAGCCCACCTTCGTTTTTCCTCCAAAAGTTGCCCAAGTTGAGTTTGAAGATAAGTGACTTGAGCTTCTAACTCTTCCACACGTGCTTGGTCGCTTCTTGTGGACTTTGTAGACATGTTGGAGATGCTTTGAAGGAAGAATATGCAGCAGGGAAAGTGGCACGGTCGTGCAAGGGGGCACGGGCAGGCCGTGCTATGCTTCGACTTGAGGAAATGTAGAAAAGTAGGGTGGCACTGTCGTGCTGGTAGGCACGGGGGCACCGTGCTGCGTCTCGACTTGAAGATTTCTGGAAAATGAATATGGCACGGGCGTGTGGTATGGCACTGGGGCACCGTGCGAAATTTCTGGCCTGTGGACACTGGATGTTCACGGTTTTTTTTTTGTTTTTTTTAAATGTATTTGGGTGTGATGTGGGTCACTTTAAAACCTTTGCTCTGATACCAAATGATGTATATGTGGGTTCCAAACAAGAATTGAACCAAAGTAAAGAGAAAATGGAAGGTTGATTGAGATGGAATGAAAACAATAACAAAAAGAACAAAGGATAAACAAGACCTTGCACTTGAGATAATCCTTCACGGAGCCACTCAAGGACTTGATCTTGGGCAAATCCTCTTGTCTTCACCAAGGAATCACTCCAATTGGAAAAGAAAAGAGAACCTAGAACACCACTTGAACTTGCCAAAATTCAAGATATAGAACTAGGGATTTTTTTTGGACACAAATGAGAATCACTCTCAAGGTGTTTGTACTACTCTTGGAAAAGCTTACAACTCTGAATTCAAATGCAACTACATAACCCACCTATTTATAGGCTAAACAAAGATAACCAAAAGACTTAAAAACTCCTAGCAATTAAAACTAGAAAATTGAAAAGGCTTGGAAAATGGAAAAGACTCAACATAAAGGGGTGGGGGAGGTTACAAAGAATATTCTAGGCTTCCAATCAGCTGAAGACATCCATCTAGAACACTCCAAATCGTGCATGATGTCATCCACATGATGTCATGTAACCAAAGTCTCTTCATTTGCCCAGCATTTAATCCTTGCAGTAGCCTCCACTTCAACTGAGCATTTCTCTCAGCTCACACGTCCAAATAAGGTGATTTTGGGCTTTTTGGAAATCCCTGGAAATCTATTTTCCAGAATAGGCTCATTTGCTCAATTTGGATAAGTAGATAAAAAGTTATGTCCCGAATATTACACCTATATCAGAACTGGATTGGAGCAGGACATGTCTTCTTTGAGTAATATTTAGCCCAACCAAACGACGTCCAAATTAAACATAATTGGGCTTGTTTGAAAGCTGAGATCTTAAACTTCAAAACCATGTGGCCCCTCAAGTTGTGGGTCCACTTGAGCTAGTCCAAAAAATGAGCACAAAAAAAATTACCTTCCGCAGGGATGAATCGGGCACCAATTCTTCTGGAAGGAATATGAGTTTTATCCAGATTTTCGCCACTTGCTTGACTTCTTCATGGTGTCTAAAGTCCTTGAACTCACATAATAAGAGAAAATATGAGAGTTCCCATGCACGCTCTTGTTTGACACTTTTCTTCTTGGAAGTTGACCTTAAATAAAAATGATGCATATGGGAATATGCATCACTATGCTCAAGGAACACTACTATTGGCCAGGTATGTCCAAAGATATAGAACATTTTGTGAGAAGGTGCTCCACTTGCCAACTTGCCAAGAGCCACCTTCGGCCTCAAGGTCTTTATTCTCCCCTCCCAGTTCCACATGACCCATGGGAAGATATTAGCTTAGATTTCATGACGGGGTTGCCAAGGACGCAAAGACACAAGGATTCCATCATGATGGTGGTGGATAGGTTCTCAAAGATGGCACACTTTGCGGCTTGTCATACCACAACTGATGCCTCTCATATTGCTAATCTCTACTTCAAAGAGATTGTACGTCTCCGTGGCATACTAAGAAGCATGGTCTCGGATCGGGACACCAAGTTCTTGAGTCACTTTTGGCTCACCTTATGGAGGAAACTAGTCACTCATCTTAAGTTTAGCACAACTTGCCACCCACAAACAGAGGGCCAAGTAGAGGTGACCAATCGTACTTTGGGAACCTTGCTTCGGGGTCTAGTCAAGAAAAGCATCAAGGGGTGGGATGAGTTGCTTTGCCATGCCAAGTTTGCCTTCAACCGAACACCTAGCAAGGCTACAAGCCTTTCCCCCTTTCAAGTGGTGTATCGTTACAATCTAAGAACTCTCTTAGACTTGGTTCCAATTCCAAATCCAACCAAGTTTAGTTGGGAAGCCGAGAAGAGGGCAAAGGAAATCCAAGAGCCTCTTGCCAAAGTAAAAGAACGGATTGAGAAGTTTAATGAGCAACCTAAGTCACATGCTAACAAGCGTAGGAAGGAGGTTCATTTTCAACCCGGAGACTTGGTGTGGATCTGTTTGGGGAAGGACAGATTCTCGAGCAAGCGCAAGTCCAAGTTCATGCCAAGGTCGGATGGCCCGTTCAAAGCGCTTGAAAAGATTGGTCCAAATGCATGCAAAGTGGACCTTCTTGGTGAGTATGGAGTCTCCACCACCTTCAACGTGGCTGACCTAAGTACATATTATGAGGAAGATGAAGAGCTTCCACGTTTGAGGTCAAACTCCAATAAAATCGGGGAGTATGATGGGGACCATCTCAATAGCCCTTCCAACCTCTCCTTCTCCAGGCCACAAGAGTCCAACATCATCAAGGAAGTCAAGGAAGTGCAAGCAATGGTCAGAAACATCATGAACAACTCCAATAGTGTGCCACCCAGTTCAACCAAAAATTAGCCCAGCTTTGTCGATCTTTTGATACCAGCTACAAAGGGGATACATGACTCCCATGACCACTCCGTTTTAGTTTGAGATGTTATATTTCCAATAAGCCAAGTTGCAAGTCATTTGGAGGTCATTTGCTAGGTCAAACAGCCAGATCATTCAGGTAGTGCAGGCTGGGCAGAAATCCAGCACAGGGCCGAAACAAAGGGCGTTTGGTTAACCTGTTGAACTCCAACTTTCTTGAAATTTTAGGGCATGAAAGATAAGATAAATATTTATCAAATCATCAGCCTTAAAGGACCAGGAAACACCCCCTTGTGCTGCTATTAACCAGCTAAAAGGATAATGAAAATCCCCTTGGATCGATTAATAGCTATCCAGTACATAGTGATGCATTTCTTGGTTTTTCCTTGTAATTAGCTGCAAATTGACTTGTACTTGAGCATTGTCAGTAGCACTGGAAGCTTGACAACGCATTTGGCAGCATCATTAGTCCTAATGAGGTGTCTTAAGTAGGATTAGACTTGCTAGTACTTAGGCTATGGCTTGAATTGATGTCTACGTGTACTATTTGTCGCTTGGCTACATTTTGAAGCCTTGGGCAGCCGTGTGGGTGTCTTTAAAAGGCAGCCAAGACTCTTTTGTAAAGACACTTGAATGAATTCAAACTTTGAGTTGTGAAAACTCTCTCTATTCTCTCTCAAAATCCTAGTGTTATATCTTGAGTGTGGCAACCTCAAGTGGGTCTTTATTCAACTAAGAAGGTAATTCATTTCTGTAACTTAGTTGAAGAAAGGAGATTGCCCAAGTGGGCAAACCAAGGTGGGTCTTCCAATCACCCTTGCTAGTCCACTTGTGTTCTATCTTGATTCTTGGTTACTTTGATTCTACTTTTCTCCTTTTTACCCAAATGCATTCTTGATTCCCTTTTGCAAACCCTTGCATTAGTAAAGCTAGAATACATCATAGACTAAGAGAACCAAGGCATTTTGTTAAACAGTGTAGGCTCGACCCAGTTTTGGTCCAATTTGAGTATTCTAGGGCTTTAGATGGGCAAATGATCTCCAAAATGTGTGATTCCACCTAGAGCAGTTAGAAGACATCCTAAGATTTCCAACCATTTGTGGTAATCCAAATCATGCCCATATTTTGCATGTGAAAGGTGGCGTCCAAACAGAGCTTGCAAACTGTAGTATTTTACCCAGTTGCACCTAATTGGTGCATTTGATGCTTGATATCTTTCCAGCCTTCTAATTTCATCCAAGCAGCCTGATACGGTAATTAAAGGAGTCTTGCACACAATCATGGAGCAACCAATTGAAGAACCAATCAGAAACAAGTGAAGAAAGGCATAAACTCTCTCATTGGTTAGCGGTAAAGCACAAAGGAAACAAGGCTGCTTTTTGCTTCTCTCTCACATAAGGGGAGCCGCATACTTGCTTCATGCTTAGGATGATTATACTCTTTGTAATCTAGCTTATTCTGATGCATAAAGATGTAATTAGCTTAGTTTAATCATGCTTGATTATAACTGGTTTTGCTAAGCAAGGTTTAAAGCTAGATTAGGATAAGTTAAAGGTTTCCTCCCTTGGAAGGAAACCTCCTAAGCCCCTTAGCTACCTTAGGATGTTTATTAAGGCCTTTAGAAGCTCATTTTGTAACCAAGCTTTGAATATCAATTGAAATCAGATTTGAGAGCATTGCTCTTGTTTCTCTTAAATCACTAAACTTGTTTATCTCTAACTAGGTCGGTTAGGGTGGTGTTCAAGTGTAGTCTTAAACTTGATTAAGTGGTATTTCTGTATCTTAATCATAGTTTAAGGGCCCAAATCTTATTCTTGGTGGTGTTTCTGTATCCTTGAACAAGCTTAGTTCTACCTAGATTAGTCTTCGGTGGTGATTTCTGTATCCAAAGATTAGTTTAGTATCAATCCTTGCTTTTCCTTTTCCCATTTAGAATCCTTTGATTCTAAATCCATTCCCCTCCTTATGTTTTAGCTGATTCATAACCAGCTTATAACATGCCTTTCTCTTGAGTTTTCCTAATTGTACTCTATCTTGGTTTTAAGCTTTTGCTCTTGAATTAAGTTTTAGCATTGATGCTCGGGAGATACATCATCTTGGCTGTAGGGAACTCCATCATCCTCCCCTTGTTGAAGAGATTTGATCCTCAAATCTTCAAGGTAATCATTGACTTGGTAAGCACTTAAGTTAGCCGCAATGAATGTAGCTAAAACTGCATAGTCCCCTAGTAAATCAACCTTATAAGCATTATCATTAATCTTTTTAAGTACCTCAAATGGACCATCAGCCCTTGGCATGAGCTTGTTCTTCTTCTTTGAAGGAAATCTTTCCTTCCTTAAGTGTATCCATACAAGGTCTCTAGGTTGAAATGCCACCTTCTTCTTGTGTTTGTTGGCTTGAGCTTGATATGATGCATTAGTCTTCTCTATTCTTCTCCTCACCAACTCATGTATCTTCTAGATTTCTTCCATCCTAGGTGCTGCATCCGCACTTGGCTTTTGATCTAAAGGCCTTGGAGTAAGATCAAGTGGACTAATAGGATCAATCCTATAGACCACCTTGAATGATGATAGACCACTAGCCTTGCTTGGAGCCCTGTTGTAAGCAAATTTTGCATGGGGTAAAAGCAAATGCCAAGCTTTGGCATGAGGTTTAATCAAAGCCATTAGTAGTGTTCCTAGGGTTCAATTTGTAACCTCAGTTTGCCCATCAGTTTGTGGATGACAAGTGGTACTATACTTGAGTTTAGTACCGAACTTCTTCCACAGGGTAATCTAAAAATGGCCTAGAAACTTAGTATCTAGATCAGAAACAATTGATCTAGGTATACCATATAATCTAGCCAACTCCCTGAAATACAACTTAACTATGTGTGTAGCATCATAGTCTTGTTGCATGGAATGAAATGAGACATTTTAGAGAACCTATCTACTATAACAAAGATTAAATCTTCGTTCCTTTGGGTTTTAGGCCGTCCAAGAATGAAATCCATACTTACATGATGCAAGTCTCAAGGGTAGGAACAACCCAAGCCAACTTACAACAAGAACACAACCAAAACAAGTGGAAAACTCACGAACTAAGGGAGGCACAGTCGTGCCTAAGGACACGGTGTGGCCGTGCCAAACTTCTGCCCTTCACGCCTAAAGTTTGTGATTTCTCACGGTTTGAAGTGGTTTTGTGTTTGGGCTAAAAACTGAATCAAAACAAGAAGTCTTGGCCTTGATTAAGCTTGAAAAAGAGTATGAGAAAGGGTAGGAAATGTGTGGGAAAAAAAGAATGAGAAGTTCACTGATTAGAACACAAAAGAGAGCTTATGGTTTAAGGAATCCAAAAGCTAGCTTTATGAACTTTAAGTGAATTCAATGTGTTTGGGATAGTTCTAAGCTTTGTGATTAGATAAGATACACCACCAATCACCCAGCTTAGGGCCCTTAATCTTTGATTAGGATACAAATACACCACCTAATCAATGATTAAGACTCACTTGAACACCACCTTAATCGGCCTAATTAAGGATAAGCAAGTTAAGTGTTTGAGAGGAACACAAGACACAAAGTCTTTTCTTAATTTCAATAGTCAAGCTTCTTATTTTACAAAAGAGCAGCAAAGGCATTTATAAGGCCTTTGAACACATGAGAAAAAGCTTTCCTTCTAGGCAAGGAAAGTCATTAAGCTAATCCTATGCTTAGTTACACACGGTTTAAGCTTAAACATGCATAAGCTGAAAGTTTAAGCTACAAAACACAAGATTTTTTTCTTAAACTCTTTCCTAAGCATTAAGAAACCTTGTTGACTCAATTTCCCTTCAAGGAAGGTAACGGATGCACGCCTGCCACCTCAAAAGGCTGATGAATGCATGGCTGCCGACTTGTTTGAGTGTGGCCGGTCCATAGCTTGCCATATGTCGCCTTCTTCATGCTTCCATGTGTCATTCTCCTATGTGGCTGAGTGGCAGCTTACCAAGCAGCTCTAGGTGACCAAGTAGGCAAGCACACACCTCAAGCAAACCCATCTAGGAGGGAAATTGATGTAAAGGCCAAGGGTAGGGACAACCCAAGCAACCTCACATCAAAAGAAAGACAATTCGAGAAGGGAAGACGCACGGTCGTGCGTCCAACCGTGTGCAGCCTCGGATTGCAAATTGCAGGGTACGCACGGGCGTGCGTTGAACCGTGCGTGGACTATGATAAGCTTGCCTTGGATGAATATTCACGGTTTTGAATGTCTTTGAGAGCAAAGCTTATTCTAATGCAATGAGCTTTGTTTGGACTTGATTCTATGAGGGGAAAGGTAGAAGGAGTAGTATTGAAAGGGGGGAATGGAAGTATGGTAGGTGGTTTAATGGAATGACTTGAAGAACATTCAAGTATTGAAGGTGATAAATGAAGAACACGAAGAACGAAGAAGATCAACTTGAAGATTCAAGCTAATCAAGTGATTTAGGATAGAACTAAACTCGAGGATTAGATACAGAAACACCACTAATCTTTGAGTTTAGGGCCCTTAAGCTTGATTAAGATACAGAATCACCACTCAATCAAGATTAAGACTCACTTGAACACCACTTAGTTTGGCCTAAACTAAGATAAGCAAGCAAGAGTTTTGAAGAGAAAGCTCACAAGCTCTCTATGATTTTTTTTTACTAAAAACTGAAGTTTTTTTTTTCTCCTTTTTTTGCCGTGAGAGGCCTTACATAAGCAGCAAAATAACCAAGCTAAGCAAGCTAGCAAGCACCTCACTTTTCCTTCCAAGGAGGGAAAGGTATTAACTAGCTCTAATTGCCACGGTTAGAGCTAATTGGCTTCAAGCATGCTTAAGACTAATCAAAACACACTTAAACCTTCAAGGAAAACAAGACAAATGATCATTACAACATAATCAACTTGTCCCTAAGCTTAATCAGCGTTCAAAGGCAGCAAGTAGCCATGTGAGTAGCCGAAAAGTGGCAATCCCCTTTGCGGCTGGCCAATGGCATTCAAGGGACATCTTTCCTTGTCTCTTCCTTCTCATTGGCCGTTCTTTCCAAGGTTGTAGCTGATGATGATTGCCTTGGGGTGTGTGCCCAGCCTTGGGAGGTGTGCCAACTCAGTTGATAGCAAGGAAACCCACCGGAAAGGGTTTGCTCAGCCGTGCCTCCAAACCGTGCGCAATGGGCAGTTTTACACTCGGTTTTCAGGCCAAGTTTACCCAAAGCAAAAAGGATATGGCTTGGGTTTTAAACGTGGGGGAGAAAGTTAAAAGGTGTATATAAACCCCCTCATTTAAGAAATCAAGGCTAAACATGGATTAAGTAAGGTAATCACATGCAAACTTTTAACCGTGTAGAATTGGACTAATTCTGGCCGGTTGGGAAAAACGCCTTTGATCTTTCATCCTCTTGTAGCATGACTTGAATTCAATGCTTGGACTTGAAAGTTAAGTTCCTGAGGATTCCAAAAATGCAAAAATATTGGCCTTAAGCCATGAAATGGCTTAAGAAATCAGATGCACAAAACCGGGATTGTGCAGGCCGGTTGTGCTAGTTTCAGCTTCTTGCCAAAGGTGAGCCATCTTCTTGGTTTGGGACCTTGTTCTTGGCCGACTTGGACTTGTCTCATCCGGAGCAAGGTCTTGGCTAGGTAGGACTCCATCATCCTCCCCTTGTTGAAAAGATTTGATCCTCAAATCTGGTGGGGAAGTATCTGGATAGAAGGGACTCAAATCAGCTACATTAAAGCTGGCTGAAACCTCAAAATTACCAGGGAGATCAATCTTGTAAGCATTGTCGTTGATTCTCTCCAAGACTTCAAATGGACCTTCAGCTCGTGCCATGAGCTTGTTTTTCCTCTTAGAAGGAAAACGTTCCTTTCTCAGATGGATCCATACCAAGTCTCCTGGTTGAAAGACAATCTTTCTCCTATGCTTGTTGGCGTGTGCTTCATAGGCTGCATTAGTCTTCTCAATGCGTGCCTTCACCAACTCATGGAGCTTTTGAATCTCTTTTACTCTTTGTGTTGCATCAGCATGGGGTTTTTGGTCTTGGGGCCGTGGGGTAAGATCATTTGGACTCAAGGGATCAACCCCGTATACCACTTTGAATGGCGAAAGACCAGTAGCCTTGCTAGGCGCCCTGTTGTATGCAAACTCGGCATGGGGTAAGAGTAAATCCCAAGCTTTCGCATTAGGTTTAATCAAAGCCCTTAGGAGAGTACCCAGGGTTCGATTAGTGACCTCAGTCTGGGGATGACAGGTAGTACTAAACAGCAGCTTAGTACCAAGCTTCTTCCAAAGAGTAATCCAAAAATGACTAAGGAATTTAGTATCCCTATCCGAAACAATGGTCTTAGGAATACCATGCAACCTCGTTACCTCTTTAAAATAGAGCTCGGCAATGTGTGTAGCATCATTTGTTTTGCAGCAAGGAATGAAATGTGCCATCTTTGAAAATCTGTCTACTACCACAAAGATTGAATCCTTTCCTCTTTGAGTCTTAGGTAGACCCAAAATGAAATCCATACTTACATCCACCCAAGGTAGAGTAGGCACGGGTAAGGGCGTGTATAATCCGTGGGGCAAGGTATGGCTCTTGGCTGCTTGGAACATTCCACATCTTCTAAGGATGTCTTGAACATCCTTCTCCATCCCTGGCCAATAGTAGTGCTCCCTTAACATGGTTAAGGTCTTTGATTCTCCAAAATGGCCGGCCAAGGAACCTCTATGAACTTCTCTGATTAAGAGCTCACGAGTGCTACACTTTGGAATGCATAAACGCACTCCCTTGAACAAGTAACCCTCTTGAATTAGGAAGTCTCCCTTTGGATGCTTCAAACATGCAGCATAGAGATTTCCTAGGTCTTCATCTTCGGCGTATAAACTCTTGAGATGCTCAAAACCAAGAATAAGAGCATCTAATTGGAACATAAGGAGGTATCTCCTTGATAATGCATCCGCACCTTGATTTAATTTTCCCGACTTGTGCTTAATAGTGAAGTGGAATGATTGTAGGAATTCAACCCACTTGGCATGGCGTGAGTTAAGCTTATGCTGGCCTTGAATATACTTCAACGCCTCATGATCCGAATGAAGTATAAACTCACTAGCGACCAAGTAATGACTCCTATGCTCTAGGCACCGAATGATAGCATAGAATTCCTTATCATATGTGGAGTATTTTCTTCTCGAATCACATAGTTTTTCACTGAAGAAGGCCAATGGTTTGCCTTCTTGAGTTAAAACTCCACCAATCCCCACACCGGATGCATCACACTCAATTTCAAAAACTTTCTCAAAGCACGGCAAAACAAGCACCGGTGCTTGAGTAAGTTTCCTTTTCACCTCCTCGAAGGCAGCCTGAGCTTTAGGATTCCATTGGAAGGATGAACCCTTAAGCATTTCGGTCATAGGGGACATGATGGTGCTGAAGTTTCGTATAAATCTTCTGTAAAACGAAGCCAAACCATGAAAACTTCTAACATCTTGTATACTCTGTGGTTGAGGCCAAGTGCGAATAGCCTCTATCTTCCCTTCATCAACCTTGATGCCTTCATTAGAAACAATGTAACCTAAGAAGGTGACCTCATGAGTAAAGAAGGTACACTTCTTAAGATTACCATATACTGCTCACGCTCAAGGACACGCATGATCTGATGGAGATAATCTTGATGTGCCTGCTCATCTTTGGAATAAATAAGAAGGTCATTGAAGTAAACCACCACGAATTTGCCTATAAAGGGCTTGAATACTTGATTCATTAGTCTCATGAACGTACTAGGAGCGTTGGAAAGACCGAATGGCATAACTAGCCACTCATATAAACCGCCCGTGGTCTTGAATGCAGTTTTCCACTCGTCTCCTTCTCTTACTCTTATCTGGTAGTAACCTGATGTATGCTTGCAATGAACACAACCCAAGCTTACTCCACCCTTGTTCTTGCTAAGGAAACTAAGGGAGGAAAGGGAGAGAGTGTAGAAGATAAGAGGAGAGTTGATAGAGCAAGCACCTTCAAGAGATAATCCAAGAGGAGCCACTCTTGTTGGATACTTGGGCAATCCCCTTAGATCAATTAGGAATCACCACCTAATTGAGATAAAGGGACCTAGACACCACTTAAGTTGCCACACTTAAGATATAGACTAGGAATTTTGAGGGGAGAGTTTCTTTGAGAACTCACAAGCTTATGTATTCAAGTTGGTTGCCAAAATGAAGGAACCAAGCTGCCTTTTAACAAGCAATGGCCGATTTCCCTCTCTCCCTAGGCAGCAAATACAAAGCTAAGTACATGTGGGGAAGAGAAACACATTAAATCAGCCACTACAAGTTAAACACCTCACTACCTAGCTTAATCTACCTCATTAGGGGTTATTATGCCTCCCAAATGAGGTGTCAAGCTTACAAAAGTCCTAGAGTGCAGAAAAGGTGAGTCATTAGGCAAGTGAGCAAGCAAAAGCCAAGGGAAATCAGCCCCTTGTACCGGCTAGAGACAAACCGGTTAAAAGGGTGTTTTCCTTGTCCTTTTGGCTGGATAATACCAACACAAGGGGGTGCTTTGGATGGGATTTGAACCCTTGACATGATAAATATTTATGTCGCCTTTCATGCTGCAAAATTTCAGAAACAATGGAGTTGATTTGGTGGGCCAAACATTCCCTTAATTCGGACTGTGCTGATTGGCGCCCTGCAGTGCACTGTCTTCAGTTTTGGGCTTGGTTGGCTGACCAAATGGACTCCAAATGCCTTGCAAAAGGTCTTGTTGGAAAGCTAAGATCTTAAGCTTTAAGGGGGTGGTGCGTGCAGGAAATTTCCCCCTCTATATTTTGCTCCAACAGCGACACAAAGCCGGGCCAGAAACTGGACGAACTGGGCAGTGCATCTTCTACTGTGTTTATGAGTTTTCTGACCAAGGCATGAACTTCTTTGGCCTCCTTGGGGGTTGAATGGGTGTGAGGGTTTGCTGAATGTGTGGATGAAGCTTGGGCACGATGGTCCCCATCATAACCACTTCGAAGATCAATTTTGGAGAAGACGGTTGAGCCATGTAGTTCGTCCAGCATATCTTCAAGTCTAGGTATGGGATACCTATACTTGATGGTGATTTTGTTTATGGCTCTGCTGTCCACACACATTCGTTGGCTGCCATCCTTCTTAGGCACCAACAAGGTAGTACGACACAGGGGCTTAAGGACTCACGCACAAGTCCTTTTGAGATCAATTCTTCTACTTGCCGTTGGATCTCCATGGTTTCCTTTGGGTTCATTCTGTAAGCTGGCTTGTTTGGAAGAACTGAACCAGGAATGAGATCTATGTGATGTTGAATGTCCCGTTTAGGGGGTAATCCCGAGGGGATTTCTTCTGGAAATAGGTGACAGAAGGCTTGTGTGAGTGATTTGGCAAATGGATGGGACGGTAATGGGGATTCTGGCTCATCTTGTATGGTGAGAATCCACTCCTTAAAAGCCTTGAATTCATGATTCGAAGCCCTTAAGAGAGTTTCACTAAAAGTGAGTAAACAACCAGAATGCTCATGTCCTTTTGTGGGTTTGTTTTTGAGGATTTCGGATGGTGATAATGGCTTGAGAGTAATCTTCTTGCCTCCCTTAGACAAGGAGTATGTATTCATAAAACCATCATGGGTCACCCTTCGGTCATACAACCAAGGCCTTCCCAACAATACATGGCATGCATCCATAGGTATAACATCACACCAAAGTTGGTCTTGATAGTTCTTACCAATGGATAAGGAAATAAGGCACCGTGAATTGACTTGAAGTCCTTTGCTTTGATTCAGCCATTGAATGTTGTAGGGATGGGGATGGGCCGTAGCTTGTAAACCAAGCTTCTCAATCATAGTAAGTGACACCACGTTTGCACAACTCCCACCATCAATGATCAATGAACACACCTTGCCTTGAACCGTGCACCTAGTGTGAAAAATGTTTTCCCTTTGTTCATCTTTGGTGCTCTTTTGGCCGTTCAAGACCCTCCTCAAAACCAGCATCTCTCCTTCATCAGCTTCCTCCTCGACTTCTTCTTGACTTTCTTCATGAGCTTCTGTAGTTTCATCCTCAATTTCACCTTCAACTTCTTGCTCATCCACAGCTCTCCACTCGGCTAAAGTGATTACTTTGTAGTTTGGGCACTCTGAAGCTATATGGCCTAACCCTTGGCACTTGAAACATCTTCTAGTGCTCATTGGATTGGGATTTGGACGAATTGGGGGTGCTGGGGCCTTTTGTGGTGCTTGGGTTCTTTGTGGATTGAAAGGGAAGGGATTTTGTGGCTTAGAAACTGGTTGGGAACTCCCCTTGTTAAAAGGTTGGTTCCGGGTTGGAGGTCTTTGATGTGGAGGCTTAAAAGTTTGCTTAGCTTTTTTTTGTTGCTCCACTTTGTAAGCAAGCACACAAACCTCATCAAAGGTAGTATAATGATGGAGGTCCATCCCCCAACATGATCCGTGACCATCAAGGGAACCCAAAAGGTCCAAACTTCACGTCCAAGATGCAAGAAATCAGCCTAAGGGAGCAAGGAAGCTATTTCCTCAAAACTGGAATTTCAGGCGTGCACAAACCCGGTTTTGTGCACGTTATTTCTTAAACCTCCCAAGGCTAAAGTGGGGTTGCAGGAAGCTTAAGTTTAAGTTCAAGATGTGCTCTTTCCATCAAGACCTCTTGCAAGTCATTTGGAGTTCATTTGATACCTCAAAACTCCAAGCAAAGTCAATCACTATGTTCTGGCGCTGAACTGGACAGGGCTGAAACAAGAGGCTGTTTGGTGGCCCATTTCTCCTCTATTTGGGTTGAAACTTTTATGGCTTGAAAGTACTTTAAAAATATTATCAAGTGACCATAAAAAACCTCAGCCAAATTACACTCAAGAGGAGCTATTAACCACCAAAACAAGGGAAGAAATACCCTTTTAACCGGTCCAAGCCAGCCGGGTACAAGAGAGAGTGGTGAGGTGTTTTTGTTGCTCTAACCCATGCTTAGCCACTTGCAAGAGTCATAATGAAGGGTACTTAGCTGCCAAGAAGCTTCCATTCACCCCTTGGCCGACACATCATCCTCAAGATTAGCATTGAAGAGGTGTCAAGTGGAGGATGCATCTACCTATTTTTGCTTTGATGTGATCTATGTATTTTTGCCTAGTTTAGCTTATAGTGCAACCTAGGGCCTATGCTTTGTACTTGGAACTTTTGTATTAATGCCCTCTCACCCCCTTTGCCCGGCCACTCATGTTGAATATTGAATGAAAGTTGAGCTTTTGCTCCTTTGAATCCTCAAACTCTCTCCTAGCTTATCTCATCTCTTGGCCAAGTTGAGTGGTGATCTAGTAGAGTCTTAACTTCCTTCTTGGTGGTGTTTCTGTATCCAAGAGGTTGTTAAGGGCCCTAACATCAAACCTTGGTGGTGTTTCTGTATCCAAGGTCGGTGTTAGTTCCGTTCTATCATCTCCAAATCAAGGTGAGTTTGTGGATTCAAAGTTGCCTTGTTGTTACCTTCCATTGCATTCACTCCATCCCCTTTCCTATCCTCTTGGTTGCCCCTTGAGGATACATCATATTTGGTATCAGAGCTAAGGCTTCCCTAGGCCTAAGCTTGTTGCCCAACATCCTTCCAAACACCCCAAACACATTCCCCCTCAAAAACACCAAACCGTGCTCCACGGTTTTCCACTGCCCAGAAAAGCGGCACGGTCAGCCCGTGCCAAAGAGCACGACCGTGCCACCTTCACAATCCAGCTACACTTGCTTTTCACGCACAAGCCAGTACTTCAGCACGCCCACACCGTGCCATGTCGCACGACCGTGCCACCCCTATTCCAGCAACATCTCAATTTCACCCCCGTCCAGAGCCACCGCACGCCCGTGCCGCATCCCAGCCGTGAAGTTCCTCCTGGTTTCAACGTGAGCACTACTAGCATGACCATGGAAGAAAAGTTTGAGGCTCTCATGAGAAATTATGAGGCCTTGAGGCTTCAAAATGAGGAGATCAAAGGTTAGAACGAGTATTTGAGGCGACAACTTGGAGACTCCTTGAAACAAAAGCGCAAGGAGATTAGAAGTTCCCGATCTTCTAACTCCTCCGACTCCGAGCTGGAAGTAAGAGAGGCCCCACCCTTGAGTTCATCAAGTGAAGAGGAGGCTTACGGAAGATCAAGAAGAGGAAGGCGAACAACCTCTCACCAAGGAGACATCCAAGTGGAAATTCCGGAGTTTGAAGGGAAGCTAGACCCCGATGAGTTCCTAGAATGGTTGCAAACTGTCGAGAGGATCTTCGACTACAAAGAGATATCCGAGGGAAATAAGGTAAAACTTGTGGCCCTTAAACTTCGTAAATACGCTTCTCTTTGGTGGTCCAACCTTTGTGCAAAGAGAGTTAGGTAAGGGAAGGGAAAGATTCGAACATGGGAGAAGATGAAAGCCAAACTCAAAGCCCGTTTCTTACCCCCATCTTACCTACAAGACAACTACTCCCAACTTCACAATCTTACCCAAGGGAACTTGAGTGTTGAGGAGTACACTAGGGAATTTGAGAAGTTGATAATCAAGTGTGATTTGAGGGAGCCCGAAGAGCAAACCATAGTGAGGTATTTGGGTGGGTTAGATCCTAGATATGCTCATGTGGTAGAGTTGCAACAATACACCACTTTTGATGAGGTGTGTGTCTTAGCCCACAAAGTTGAACAACAAAGGAAATCCAAGCTCTACAAAAGAGAACCTCCCAAACCCTTTCCCAAGAGCCAACCTTTCAACAAGGGGAGCTCTTATCCACCTCCCAAGCCTACGGTTGCTACACCCTCACCTCCACAAAAGAACCAAACTCCACAAAAAGGTTCACCACCCCAAAACCGTCCCAACCCTAAGCCAAATGACCAAAGGAGATGTTTCAAATGTCAAGGTCTTGGGCACATTGCTTCGGAGTGTCCAAATAGGAGGATTATTACCTTGGCCGAATGGGATGAGAAGAGGGAAGAAGAGGGAGTAGAGGAGGAGGAGAGAGAAGGTGTGTATTACATGGAGGAACAAGAAGAAGTGATTGAGGAAGCGGATGAAGGAGAGTTGCTTGTATTGAGGAGAGCTTTAAGTGCAAAAAGGGGAGAACTTGAAGAGCAAAGGGAGAACATCTTTCATACAAGATGTACTATTCGAAGCAAAGTATGTTCCCTCATCATTGATGGAGGGAGTTGTGCAAATGTGGCCTCCGCGACTATGGTGGAGAAGCTTGGCCTTCAAGCTTCGGCTCATCCTCACCCCTACAACATCCAATGGCTAAATCAAGGTAAAGGGTTGCAAGTTAATTCAAGGTGCTTGATTTCATTTTCAATTGGGAAGCACTATCTTGATGAATTGTGGTGTGATATCATCCCCATGGATGCATGTCACCTTTTGTTGGGGAGACCTTGGTTGTTTGATTGGAAGGTCATCCATGATGGCTATCTAAACACCTACACCTTCCACAAAGATGGGAAAAAGATCACCCTTGCCCCATTAAGCCCTTCCCAACTCCACAAAAGTAAGCCCCAACCAAGCCATGACCATTCGGACATGCTTCTAGCCGTGAGTGAGCCTCTCCTTAAGGCTTCACACCATGAATTCAAGGCCTTTAAGGAGTGGATCCTAGCCTCTCTTGAAGAAGCCGAAACCCCCACACCATCACATCCCCTAGCCATTTCCCTCCTTGAGCAATTTAGCCATGTCTTCCCCGAAGAAATACCCCCGGCCTACCACCACAAAGAACCATTCAACACCATATTGATCTCATACCCGGTTCCATTCTCCCTAACAAACCGGCTTACCGGACAAACCCCAAGGAAACCATGGAGATCCAAAGGCAAGTTGATGAGCTTATGGATAAGGGGTTGATTAGAGAGAGCTTGAGCCCTTGTGCGGTTCCGGCCCTCCTTGTGCCAAAGAAAGATGGGAGCATGCGTATGTGTGTTGATAGTCGGGCAATCAACAAGATAACCATCAAGTATAGATATCCTATTCCCCGCCTTGAGGATATGCTTGATGAGTTATATGGTTCTAGTGTGTTCTCTAAGGTGGATTTGAGAAGTGGTTACTACCAAATCCGCATTAGAGAGGGAGATGAATGGAAGACGGCCTTCAAAACCAAAGGAGGCTTGTATGAGTGGCTAGTCATGCCATTCGGATTGTCAAATGCTCCAAGTACCTTCATGCGGCTTATGAACCAAGTGTTCCAACCCTTTATTGGCAAATTTGTTGTGGTGTATTTTGATGACATCCTCATCTATAGCAAGAATGAAGAAGAGCACCTTCAACATCTCACCCAAGTCATGAAGGTCCTAGAAGAAGAAAAGCTCTATGGTAACCTCAAAAAGTGCACCTTTTTCACTCATGAGGTGACCTTCCTTGGTTACATTGTTACAAATGAAGGTATCAAGGTTGATGAGAGTAAGGTGGAAGCCATTCGGTCTTGGCCAATCCCAAAGAGCATTCATGATGTGCGAAGTTTCCATGGGCTTGCCTCATTCTATAGGCGGTTCATTAGAAACTTTAGCACCATTATGGCCCCTATGACCGAGGTTATCAAAGGCACATCATTCAAGTGGACTCCCAAAGCCCAAGAAGCCTTTGAAACCATCAAGTCCAAGCTCACCCAAGCACCGGTCCTTGCCTTGCCATGCTTTGAAAAGGTGTTTGAGGTAGAGTGTGATGCCTCGGGAGTTGGCATTGGAGGAGTCCTCACTCAAGAAGGGCGGCCCTTAGCCTTCTTTAGTGAGAAGCTTTGTGACTCAAGGAGAAAGTACTCCACTTATGATAAGGAGTTCTATGCAATAGTAAGGTGCCTTGAGCATTGGAGTCATTACTTGGTGGCTAGTGAGTTCATTTTGCACTCCGACCATGAAGCCTTGAAATACATTCAAGGGCAACATAAGCTTAACTCACGGCATGCCAAGTGGGTGGAGTTCCTCCAATCTTTCAACTTCACCATCAAGCATAAGTCCGGAAAGCTCAACCAAGGAGCCGATGCCTTGTCAAGGAGGCACTTATTGCTATTCCAACTTGATGCTTGCGTTCTTGGTTTTGAGCATTTGAAGTCCCTATATGAAAGTGATGAAGAATTGGGAGAGCTCTACAAGGAATGCCTTCGGCACCCTAAAGGTGATTTCCTTATCCAAGATGGCTTTTTATTCAAGAGTTCAAGATTATGTGTGCCTAAGTGTGGCACGAGAGAGTTGCTCATCCGTGAGGTCCATAGCGGATCTCTTGCCGATCACTTTGGAGAAAACAAGACCCTTATGATGTTAAGGGAACACTATTATTGGCCGAGTATGAGCAAAGATGTCCAAGACGTGTTGAAGAGATGTGCAACTTGCCAAGTTGCCAAAAGCCACCTCCTACCCCACGGTCTCTATACACCCCTACCTACTCCCAATCACCCTTGGGAAGATGTAAGCATGGATTTCATCCTTGGCCTTCCAAGGACACAAAGGGGTAAAGATTCGATCCTTGTTGTTGTTGATCGTTTTTCTAAGATGGCCCATTTCATACCTTGTACCAAGACCAATGATGCCACCCACATTGCCGAGTTATACTTCAAAGAAGTAATGAGGCTACATGGCATCCCTAGATCCATTGTTTCGGATAGGGATACCAAGTTCCTTAGCCATTTTTGGGTGACACTTTGGAAGAAGATGGGGACCAAACTCAAGTATAGCACTTCATGCCACCCTCAAACGGATGGGCAAACCGAAGTCACCAACCGGACTTTGGGAACCCTCTTAAGAGTGCTAGTGAAATCCAACATCAAAGCTTGGGACTTAGCCTTGCCACAAGCCGAATTCGCCTTCAACAAGTCACCTAGCAAGGCCACGGGTTTATCTCCATTCAAGGTAGTCTATGGGATGGATCCTCTGAGTCCCCTTGATCTCACTCCAAGAGAAATGAATGAGAAGCCTCACATGGAGGCTAGCAAACGAGTGGAAGAGATCCAAAAGCTCCATGAAACCGTGAAGGCCAAAATTGAGAAGGCCAATGCCTCATACAAAGACCATGCCAACAAGCATAGAAAGAAGATGTTGTTTCACCCCGGGGATTTGGTATGGGTTCACTTAAGGAAGGAACGGTTTCCTTCTAAGAGGAAAAGCAAATTGATGCCAAGGGCCGATGGTCCTTTTGAAGTATTGGAACGCATCAATGATAATGCATATAAGATCAATTTGCCCGGTGAATATGGAGTCTCGGCTACCTTCAACGTAGTCGACCTTAGCCCTTATGAGGAGGATGATAATCTTATCAATTTGAGGGCAAATTCTCTTCAACAAGGGGAGGATGATGGAGGTCCATCCCCTAACATGATCCATGGCCATCAAGGGAACCCAAAAGGTCCAAACCTCATGTCCAAGATGCAAGAAATCAGCCTAAGGGAGCAAGGAAATTATTTCCTCAAAACTGGAATTTCAGGCGTGCACAAACCCGGTTTTGTGCACGTTATTTCTTAAACCTCCCAAGGCTAAAGTGGGGTTGCAGGAAGCCTAAGTTTAAGTTCAAGATGTGCTCTTTCCATCAAGACCTCTTGCAAGTCATTTGGAGTTCATTTGATACCTCAAAACTCCAAGCAAAGTCAATCACTATGTTCTGGCGCTGAACTGGACAGGGCTGAAACAAGAGGTTGTTTGGTGGCCCATTTCTCCTCTATTTGGGTTGAAACTTTTATGGCTTGAAAGTACTTTAAAAATATTATCAAGTGACCATAAAAAACCTCAGCCAAATTACACTCATGAGGAGCTATTAACCACCAAAACAAGGGAAGAAATACCCTTTTAACCGGGTAATGGGGCAGCCGGGTACAAGAGAGAAGAGTGAGGTGTTTTTGTTGCTCTAACCCATGCTTAGCCACTTGCAAGAGTCATCATGAAGGGTACTTAGCTGCCAAGAAGCTTCCATTCACCCCTAGGCCGACACATCATCCTCAAGATTAGCATTGAAGAGGTGTCAAGTGGAGGATGCATCTACCTATTTTTGCTTTGATGTGATCTATGTATTTTTGCCTAGTTTAGCTTATAGTGCAACCTAGGGCCTATGCTTTGTACTTGGAACTTTTGTATTAATGCCCTCTCACCCCCTTTGGCCGGCCACTCATGCTTGAATATTGAATGAAAGTTGAGCTTTTGCTCCTTTGAATCCTCAAACTCTCTCCTAGCTTATCTCATCTCTTGGCCAAGTTGAGTGGTGATCTAGTAGAGTCTTAACTTCCTTCTTGGTGGTGTTTCTGTATCCAAGAGGTTGTTAAGGGCCCTAACATCAAACCTTGGTGGTGTTTCTGTATCCAAGGTCGGTGTTAGTTCCGTTCTATCATCTCCAAATCAAGGTGAGTTTGTGGATTCAAAGTTGCCTTGTTGTTACCTTCCATTGCATTCACTTCATCCCCTTTCCTATCCTCTTGGTTGCCCCTTGAGGATACATCATATAAGCTTGCAATTCAACGACGTTTGAGTACCTAGGATCGAGTCCTCCTAAGTACCTTACAATCGTTTGCTCTTCCGGTTCTTGCAAATCACATTTAATCACAAGCTTTTCAAATTCTCTAGTGTATTCTTCAACACTAAGATTGCCTTGGTTCAGATTATGAAGTTGTGAATAACAATCTTGAACATACGTGGGGGGTAGGAATCTAGCCTTCAACTTGGTTTTCATCTTTTCCTAAGTTCTGATTTTAGTCTTACGTTCCTTAACTCTCTTAGCACATAAGTTGGTCCACCATAAGGAAGCATACTTACGTAACCTTAATGCCACCAACTTGACTTTCTTTTCTTCTGGAACGTCCTTATACTCAAATACCCTCTCCACTGTGTGCAACCAGTCCAAGAAGTCCTCTAGATCAAGTTTGCCTTCATATTCTGGAATTTCAGCTCTAAAATCATTAGAGTTACCTTGTCCTCTTGGCTCTTGTCGTGGTTCTCTGAATAGTTCTTCATCACTTGAGGACTCAAGGTGGTGACTGAATACTTGCCCTCGGCCTTGTGATGCTAAATGGGATGGTTCTTCATTGAATTTTTGCTTTTGCTTGAGGAAGGCACCCAATTGCTTGCGTAAATATTCATTCTGGGCCTTGAGCTCTTGGTTAGTAGAAGTAATCTCGTGATTACTCTTCATAATAGTATCAAGCTTCTCTTCTATGCTCATACTAGTACTCATGTTGTGTTTGAGAAATGGAGAAGAAGGAAGTTTGGATTTTGTGGGTTCAATACCAGGCCAAGATGAAACACAGCTCTGATACCAAATATGATGTAAAGGCCAAGGGTAGGGACAACCCAAGCAACCTCACATCAAAGAAAGACAATTCGAGAAGGGAAGACGCACGGTCGTGCGTCCAACTGTGTGCAGCCTCGGGTTGCAAATTGCAGGGTACGCACGGGCGTGCGTTGAACCGTGCGTGGACTGTGATATGCTTGCCTTGGATGAATCTTCACGGTTTTGAATGTCTTTGAGAGCAAAGCCTATTCTAATGCAATGAGCTTTGTTTGGACTTGATTCTATGAGGGGAAAGGTAGAAGGAGTAGTATTGAAAGGGGGGAATGGAAGTATGGTAGGTGGTTTAATGGAATGACTTAAAGAACATTCAAGTATTAAAGGTGATAAATGAAGAACACGAAGAACGAAGAAGATCAACTTGAAGATTCAAGCTAATCAAGTGATTTAGGATAGAACTAAACTCGAGGATTAGATACAGAAACACCACTAATCTTTGAGTTTAGGGCCCTTAAGCTTGATTAAGATACAGAATCACCACTCAATCAAGATTAAGACTCACTTGAACACCACTTAGTTTGGCCTAAACTAAGATAAGCAAGCAAGAGTTTTGAAGAGAAAGCTCACAAGCTCTCTATGATTTTCTTTTACTAAAAACTGAAGTTGTCCTTTTTTTGCCGTGAGAGGCCTTACATAAGCAGCAAAATGACCAAGCTAAGCAAGCTAGCAAGCACCTCACTTTTCCTTCCTAGGAGGGAAAGGTATTAACTAGCTCTAATTGCCACGGTTAGAGCTAATTGGCTTCAAGCATGCTTAAGACTAATCAAAACACACTTAAACCTTCAAGGAAAACAAGACAAATGATCATTACAACATAATCAACTTGTGATGTATATTTTCAAGGGCCTCATTTCCATTCTTTCAACTCAACTTCATGGGAGGTAAGCTCCATACAAATTCAAGCATGGCAAGGCTTTTCTTTGGTCCCACAATTTGAGTTTCATGACAAAAGACACTTTATAGAGTTTTATTTGAACTTCAAAGTGCCTTATCCGAAGGGGTTTTCCAAATGGGGATCACAAGTACCATCCATTTCAAAGGATGATGGGGACCATCGTGCCCAAGCTTCATCCACACATTCAGCAAACCCTCACACCCATTCAACCCCCAAGGAGGCCAAAGAAGTTCATGCCTTGGTCAGAAAACTCATGTACACAGCAGAAGATGCACTGTCCAGTTCGTCCAGTTTCTGGCCCGGTTTTGTGTCGCTGTTGGAGCAAAATATAGAGGGGGAAATTTTTTGCACGCACCACCCCCTTAAAGCTTAAGATCTTAGCTTTCCAACAAGACCTTTTTCAAAGCATTTGGAGTCCATTTGGTCAGTCAACCAAGCCAAAACCTGAGACAGCGCACTGCAGGGTGCAATCCAGCACAGTCCGAAATAAGGCCCTAATTGGTGGACTTCCTCAACTCCAACTTTTGTCAAATTTTACAGCATGAAAGGGGACATAAATATTTATTAGATCATGGGTTCAAATCCCATCCAAAGCACCCCCTTGTGTTGGTATTAACTAGCCGAAAGGACAAGAGAAACACCCCTTTAACCGGTTTCTTCCTAGCCGGTACAAGTGGGCTGATTTCTTGGGTTTTGCTTCATCCACTTGTTGAGTTGATTGCTTTTGGTGCATTTTAGAGCCATTGTAAGCTTGACACCTCATTTGGGAGGCATTATAACCCCTAATGAGGTAGATTAAGCTAGGTAGTGAGGTGTTTAGCTAGCATTAGTTGACTAGATGTGTAACTCTTCCCCAAATGTACTTAGCTATTGATTTTGCTGCTTGGAAGGGGAGGGGAGTTCGACCATCAAGCTTAAAAACCCAGCTTGGCCTTCATTTTCAACATAACTTTGAATGAATGAATTTGTGAGTTCCCAAACTCTCTCTACAAAAACTCCTAGTGTTATATCTTGAGCTTGGCAACTCAAGTGGGTCTCTAGGTCTCTTTCTCTCAACTAGAAGGTGATTAAATTCTGTAACTAGTTGATACAAAGAGATTGCCCAAGTGTTCTCCAAGGGTGGCTCCTCGGATTATCCCTTGCAAGGTCACTTGACTATCCAAACTCTTGATTTCTCCTCTCCCTTGCTGTTTTTCCTTCTTCTTGTTTTAGATTCCACTTTGAGGCAAGTTGTGAGTTGGTTTCTTCTTCTTACAACCCTCCATCAAATTGGTATCAGAGCTTAGGCTATCTTTCTTGGCCAAGCTTCCTTGCCCAAACACATCCCAAACACCCAAACTCACAAAACAGCCCAAACACATCCGCCACAAATTTCAGCCGTGCCCAACCAGAGACTTGGCACGGGCACACCGTGCCATATACGCACGACCATGCCACAATTCAAGCCCAGACAACCTTTGCCAGCAGCTTAGCACGGTTACACCGTGCCTTAAAGCACGACTTTGCTCCTTGCTCCCAACCCCAAAACACCACACTGCCTACTCTACTACAATCCTGCTTCTTCCCTTAACCTAAACAAACCCTTAAGCATTCATCCATCATGAGCTCGTTTGAAAACTTGAGGAAAAAGACTGCCTTGATTGCAAAAGAGTTGGCCAGCCTTGAAACTCCAAAGTTCCATGGCCAAAAGGAAGAATTCCCTCACTGGATTTCCAAGGTGGAGCAAGTCTTCACTCGCCACAACCTTGAAGAGCACGAGAAGTTTGAGGTGGTTAGTAAGAAGCTCCGAGGCTATGCACTTGAATGGTGGGAAAAGTACAAGTATAAGAGGAAGAAGAGAGGGAAGAGTAAGATCAAAACTTGGGATAAGTTGAGGGGTAAACTAGAGTGTGCTTTTGCTCCAACCTCTTACTTGCACACGCATCTTTTTCCTCCCTTTGCGGGAAATGGCCTTAATTTCTTTTCTAAAGACATTCCTCTCAACAAGGGGCGTCCCATGAGTGCTTGCATCCATAATTCTGCTCCCTTCCTTTGTTTGGAGACCCCTAACACCAACAAGGATGAAAAGATCCTTGGGGAGGAAGTTACAAGCCTAGTTAACTCACCTCCAAAGTTTGATAAGCTTGAAGTTGAAGAACCCCAAGTGTCCGATTTGGAGCCATGTGAGGTTGTGGATGAAATTGAGGAACTCTTGAGTCAAGAAGAATGCCCTCATTCACAACAAGAATTGAGGACAATTCTTTTCGAAGAGAGAGGGTTTGATGTATATTTTCAAGGGCCTCATTTTCATTCTTTCAACTCAACTTCATGGGAGGTAAGCTCCATACAAATTCAAGCATGGCAAGGCTTTTCTTTGGTCCCACAATTTGAATTTCATGACAAAAGACACTTTATGGAGTTTTATTTGAACTTCAAAGTGCCTTATCCGAAGGGGTTTTCCAAATGGGGATCACAAGTACCATCCATTTCAAAGGATGATGGGGACCATCGTGCCCAAGCTTCATCCACACATTCAGCAAACCCTCACACCCATTCAACCCCAAGGAGGCCAAAGAAGTTCATGCCTTGGTCAGAAAACTCATGTACACAGCAGAAGATGCACTGTCCAGTTCGTCCAGTTTCTGGCCCGGTTTTGTGTCGCTGTTGGAGCAAAATATAGAGGGGGAAATTTCCTGCACGCACCACCCCTTAAAGCTTAAGATCTTAGCTTTCCAACAAGACCTTTTGCAAAGCATTTGGAGTCCATTTGGTCAGTCAACCAAGCCAAAACCTGAGACAGCGCACTGCAGGGCGCAATCCAGCACAGTCCGAAATAAGGCCCTAATTGGTGGACTTCCTCAACTCCAACTTTTGTCAAATTTACAGCATGAAAGGGGACATAAATATTTATCAGATCATGGGTTCAAATCCCATCCAAAGCACCCCCTTGTGTTGGTATTAACCAGCCGAAAGGACAAGAGAAACACCCCTTTAACCGGTTTCTTCCTAGCCGGTACAAGTGGGCTGATTTCTTGGGTTTTGCTTCATCCACTTGCTGAGTTGATTGCTTTTGCTGCACTTTAGGATCATTGTAAGCTTGACACCTCATTTGGGAGGCATTATAACCCCTAATGAGGTAGATTAAGCTAGGTAGTGAGGTGTTTAGCTAGCATTGGTTGATTAGATGTGTAACTCTTCCCCAAATGTACTTAGCTATTGATTTTGCTGCTTGGAAGGGGAGGGGGGTTCGGCCATCAAGCTTAAAAACCAGCTTGAGCCTCACTTTGCAAATAACTTTGAATGAATGAATTTGTGAGTTCCCAAACTCTCTCTACAAAAACTCCTAGTGTTATATCTTGAGCTTGGCAACTCAAGTGGGTCCCTAGGTCTCTTTCTCTCAACTAGAAGGTGATTAAATTCTGTAACTAGTTGATACAAAGAGATTGCCCAAGTGTTCTCCAAGGGTGGCTCCTCGGATTATCCCTTGCAAGGTCACTTGACTATCCAAACTCTTGATTTCTCCTCTCCCTTGCTGTTTTTCCTTCTTCTTGTTTTAGATTCCACTTTGAGGCAAGTTGTGAGTTGGTTTCTTCTTCTTACAACCTTCCATCAACTTGTCCCTAAGCTTAATCAGCGTTCAAAGGCAGCAAGTAGCCATGTGAGTAGCCGAAAAGTGGCAATCCCCTTTGCGGCTGGCCAATGGCATTCAAGGGACATCTTTCCTTGTCTCTTCCTTCTCATTGGCCGCTCTTTCCAAGGTTGTAGCTGATGATGATTGCCTTGGGGTGTGTGCCCAGCCTTGGGAGGTGTGCCAACTCAGTTGATAGCAAGGAAACCCACCGGAAAGGGTTTGCTCAGCCGTGCCTCGAAACCGTGCGCAATGGGCAGTTTTACACTCGGTTTTCAGGCCAAGTTTACCCAAAGCAAAAAGGATATGGCTTGGGTTTTAAACGTAGGGGAGAAAGTTAAAAGGTGTATATAAACCCCCTCATTTAAGAAATCAAGGCTAAACATTGATTAAGTAAGGTAATCACATGCAAACTTTTAACCGTGCAGAATTGGACTAATTCTGGCCGGTTGGGAAAAACGCCTTTGATCTTTCATCCTCTTATAGCATGACTTGAATTCAATGCTTGGACTTGAAAGTTAACTTCCTGAGGATTCCAAAAATGCAAAAATATTGGCCTTAAGCCATGAAATGGCTTAAGAAATTATATGCACAAAACCGGGCTTGTGCAGGCTGGTTGTGCTAGTTTCAGCTTCTTGCCAAAGGTGAGCCATCTTCTTGGTTTGGGACCTTGTTCTTGGCCGACTTGGACTGGTCTCATCTGGAGCAAGGTCTTGGCTAGGTAGGACTCCATCAGAAATCCACCTTGATAAGCAACCGGGTATCTAGGTACCCGTTTCTGCCGTGATGTGTGCTTCATGGTTGACACCTCAAATGCTGAGTAATTGATGGAGGTCCATCCTCAGGGTCTAATAATGCTTCATTGATCCAAAATAATCAAGAAATCAACTCCAAAGTCACGGCCATGAGTCACTTGATGGAAAAGGCGCAGGGTGATGCACCCGGGTTCTCATCCATATTTTTACCCGGTTTTTGTTATCTTATTACATCAGCCTAAGGCACATTTTGGTGCCCGTTTTTTGGATGATTATCAAGTTCAGGATGTTAGCTTTTAAGTCCCATTGGTTTCATATCATTTGGAATTCAATTGGTTACTTAAAACAGTTCATCTCTTGAACCTGTCCGGATTGCACTGCAAAATGCACGGTTTTGGTTTTCCGGTTTGTTCATGGGGCAAATGACGTCCAAATGCTACGATTCCAATTGGAGGGCAAACTAGACATCTTGAGGTTTCCAACCATGTAAGAAACGTAGCAATTACTCATCATTTGACGTGTCCAGCATGCGTTGCAAGTTGAGGCAGAAACCGGCTGACTGACACCCGGTTACTTAGCCTAGTAGTTTTCCTCCTTCAAGGGGTTTGCTTAAGGTGGAAGACTGCCAACTAGGTCATTTTGAGCTGCTTGATGAACCACCACTTAGCTGCTTGTGAGAGAGACACGTGGAGCAAGTGAAACACCACCACTTTGCAAGCTCTCATTCGACCACTCAAGCATGACATGGCACGCATGCATTTTTCAGTCCTTTTGAGGTGGCTAGCCGTGCACTCTTGCCTTCCTAGCTGGGAAATTGAGTCATTTACATTCCTTAATGCAAAGGAAAAGGCTTAGGAAGAAAAATTAAGTGCTTTGTAATATAAACTTTCAGCTTTGGTTTGTATTAGATTAAACCGTGTGCTAGGTAGTGATTAGCAAGCTTAATGACTTTCCTCCCTTGGAAGGAAAGCTCATTTGTGTACTCTCAAGGCCATATAAAAGCCTTGTATGTTCATCTTAAGCAAAAAAATAGAGTTGATTATTCAGTTGAGAGCAAAGACTTTGTGTCTTGTGATTTCCTAAACACTTAACTTGCTTATCCTTAATTGTGGCCGATTAAGGTGGTGACCAAGGGAGTCTTGATCTTGATTAGGTGGTGTATCTTATCCTAATCCAAGATTAAGGGCCCTAAGCTAAGTGATTAGTGGTGTATCTTTTCTAATCATCTAGCTTAGAACTATCCAAAATTCATTAAACACACTTGAAGTTCTTAAGCTAGCTCTTGGTTTCTCTCCTCTCAAACCGTGAGTTCCCTCTTGATCTTCTTAGTGTTTTGAATCCTCCTTTCTTTCGTCACTTCCTTTACTCCTTTGTTTACTCATTTCCACACAAAATCAAGACCAAGACAAAGCTAATTGCATCAAACTTCCATTAATCCTCAAAGCTACCTCAAACCGTGAAGAAGGAACATCTCGGGCAAGCTAGGCAGCAAGTTGGCGCGGTCTCCCCGTGCCTTCAAGCACGACCGTGCCCCCCTGGCCGTGAGTGTTTGTTTGCTTTCTAGCATCCTTTGACGTGAGTTAACTTGGGTTGCTTCATTCCCTTGTGACTTACATCAATTTTGGTATCAGAGGAAGTTCAGAACTTGGCCTGAACCCCACACCATTCCCAGCCTATCTCTGAAATCATTTCAAACACAGTCAAGCATAAACCGTTCCTTCCTACGATCACAATGAGTGCTAGCATGTCTGAGGAAGAAAGACTTGAGGTTCTTTCCAAGCAAATGCAAGAACTAAGTGTGAGTAATCAAGAACTTAAGGCTCAAAATGAGTACTTGAGGAAACAGCTTGGAAACCACATGAAACAAAAGCAGAAACTTCAAGAATCACCAAGCATTCGGATTGGAACAGATTATGGCTATGAAGAGGAAGCTAGCAATGCGTTATCTGAAGAGGAAGTGCCATTTGAAAGAATACAAAGAAGAGCACGACCTACTTTCAACTCTAATGAGATCAAGGTTGACATTCCTGAGTTCGACGGTAAGCTTGATCCTGATGAGTTCATTGAATGGTTACAAACAGTGGAACGTATCTTTGAGTTCAAGGAGATTCCAGAGGATAAGAAAGTCAAAATAGTTGCTCTTAGACTAAGGAAATATGCCTCCTTATGGTGGACAAACCTTAATGCTAAGAGGACTAGAGAAAGGAAGAGTAAGATTGCTACTTGGGACAAAATGAAAGCCAAGATGAAGGCACGGTTTTTGCCTTCTACGTATGTCCAAGATCAATACATGCTCTTTTATCATTTGAATCAAGGCAAGATGAGCGTTGAAGAATATACTCGTGAGTTTGAGAAACTCATGATCAAATGTGACATTCATGAGCCTGAAGAACAAACCATGGTTCGTTATCTAGGAGGGCTTGATCCTAGAATAGCCAACGTGGTTGAATTGCAAGCTTACACCACCCTTGATGAAGTGTGTGTCCTAGCACACAAGGTGGAACAACAAAGGAAGTCTAGGATGAATTTTCGTGATTCACTCAAGCCCTATTCTGCACCAAACCGTGGGCAACCCTTAAACAAGAGGAGTACCACACCTCAGCCTAAATCATCTACCCCTTTCCCATCTAACCCATAAAAGAACCAAGCTCCTCAAAGGCCACCACCACCAAACCCCCCACGTCCAAACCCATACCCCGTAAGCCAAAGAAGGTGTTACAAGTGCCAAGACTTAGGACATATTGCTTCTGATTGTCCTAGTCAAAAGATAGTCACCTTAGCTAAATGGGAAGCCATAGAGGGAGAATTTGCCGAGGAGAAAGAAGAGGAAAAGGAAGAAGGTGCTGTGATGTAAGTCTCAAGGGTAGGAAGAACCCAAGCCAACTTACAACAGGAACACAACCAAAACAAGTGGAAAACTCACGAACTGAAGGGGGCACGGCTGTGCTTAATGGCACGGGGTGACCGTGCTGACTTGCTGCCTAAGCATGCCTAGTTTGTGTCTTTTCACGGTTTGAAGTGGTTTTTGTGTTTGGGCTCAAAACTGAATCAAAGTAAGAATTCTTGGCCTTGATTAAGCTTGAAATGAATATGAAAAGAAAAAAAAGAAGAGAGGAATGAAGTTCACTGATTAGAACATGAAAAAGGAGAGCTTTGGTTTAAGGACCCCAAAGCTAACTTCATGAACTTTAAGTGAATTCAATGGAATTTGGATAGTTCTAAGCCTTGTGATTAGATAAGATACACCACTAATCACTTAGCTTAGGGCCCTTAACCTTTGATTAGGATACAGACACACCACCTAATCAATGATTAAGACTCACTTGGACACCACCTTAATCGGCCTAATTAAGGATAAGCAAGTTAAGAGTTTGAGAGGAACACAAGACACAAAGTCTTTTCTTAATTTCAATACTCAAGCTTCTTGTTTAACAAAAGAGCAGCCAAGGCACTTATATAGCCTTGTGATTACATGAAAAGAGCTTTCCTTCTAGGCAAGGAAAGTCATTAAACTAATCCTATGCTTAGTAATACACGGTTTAAGCTAAAACATACATAAGCTGAAAGTTTAAGCTACATAACACAAGATTTCCTTCTTAAACTCTTTCCTAAGTATTAAGAAACCTTTTTGACTCAATTTCCCTTCAAGGAAGGTAAGAGAGCATGGCTGCCACCTCAAAAGGACTGAAAATTGCATGTGTGCCATGTCATGCTTGAGTGGTAGAATGAGAGCTTGCAAAATGGTGGCGTTTCACTAGCTCCACGTGTCTCTCTCTCAAGTAGCTGAGTGGGGCTTAATCAAGCAGCTCAAAATGACCTGCTTGGCAGCCTTCCACCTTAAGCAAACCCCTTGAAGGAGCAAAACCACCAGGCTAAGTAACCGGGTGTCAAGCAGCTGGTTTCTGCCTCCACTTGCAACGCATGTTTGACACCTCAAATGATGACTAATGGCTACGTTTCTTACATGGTTGGAAACCTCAAGATGTCTAGTTTGCCCTCCTTTTTGAATCATAGCAATTGGACGTCATTTACCCCTTGAATGTGCCTGATTCCCCAAACCGTGCAGATTAGACTCCAAAACAGCACAGGTTTACTAATTAGCTTAATTCACTAACCAATTGAACTCCAAATCTGGTAATTCCAATTGGACATGAAATCTAAGATCTTGGGGACCCAAAATATGTAAAAATACAAGACTTAGAGCAAACTATATCATAAGAAATAAAAAGAACAAACCCGGGTACATTCTGGCCCTGCTGGGCAGTTTTGACACCTTGGGTTTAATTGCTGATTTGAACGACCAAATGAAGTCCAAGTTGGATGAAACTTGATTTGTTGGAAAGCTAACATCTTGATCTTCAAATCCATCAAAAAATATTAGACGTAAAACCTTAGTATGTTTGAGAAATTAAGCCCACAAAAACAGGTTAGCTGCTGGATTTAACCCTTGCCCTGCAGTTTCAATGTTTAATCAAAACTTGGATGATTTATTCGTCCTTAAACCAGCATAATAAGATTACCTAATTTGATTTGATTCTTTTTTAACAGAAGGGATGGAGGGATTTCCATCATACTCCCCTTGTTAAAAATGATTTGCCCTCAAATCATAGTAGGTAATGAACTCCTCTTTTTGCTTCAATTCTGGTTGAAATAAAATCAACCATGAAAACAAGTCTATTTTGAACTTAGAGACTTTTTTTTTACCTTCCCCTTGTTGATTGGAATGGTGGACGTAGGGGGCTCCTTGAACATGATTGGAACCACTTTCTCACATGCTCTTAATTCAGGATTAGGAACTGTAAGGAATGATTCTGAATTGAATTGACAGAAGGTTCGTTTGAGTGTTTTGGGTGTGGGTGGAGAGGAGGAAAAGGTTGATGGTTCACCAAAAGTCATGAAAAGAATATTTCGATTCTCTTTGTATTTTGGTGGGTGGTAAGTGTCTAAGGTGAGCATTTCACCTTCATCCGCCTCAATCACTATCTCCTCGAGATCATCTTTTTTATCCTCTTTCTTTTCCTCTTCTATTTCGACCTCCTCAGTTGCCTTCCATTCAGCCAAGGTAACATACCTTCGGTTTGTACAATCTGATGCTAAGTGACCAAAGCCTTGGCACTTAAAACACCTTGGGAGGTTTTTAGGAAGGGGTTTTGGTGTGAGTTGTGGGGGTAGGCCCTTTTGTGGAGTTCGGTTTTTTTGTGGAGAAGGGGAAAGGGATGCTGATGCATATTTCCATATGCATCATTTTTATTCAAGTCCAATTTCAAACAAGAAAAGGGTCAAAGAAGATCATGCATGGAAATGTGTCTATTTGGTCTTCTTAAGTGAGTTCAAAGACTCGCGACACTATGGAGAGGTCAAAAAGAGGTTAAGCTTTGCTAGAAATTTGGTGCCGAATTCATTCCTGCGGAACCCGATTTTTTGTGACCACTTTTGGACAAGCTCAAGTGGACCCACAACCTGAGGGCCCATGTGCTTTTGAAGTTTAAGATTTCATCTTTCAAATAAGCCCAAGTTTGTTTAATTTGGACATCATTTGATTGGGCAAAATATCACTCAAAGATACGCTATGCTGATCCAATCCAGTCTGAGATAGGTGCATTGTTTGGGCCATAACTTTTAAACCGCTTATCCAATTTGAGCAAATGAGCCCATTATGGAAACTAGACTTCAAGGGCTTTCTATCAAGCCCAAGAACGTGTGATTTGGCCGAGTATTCTGGAAGTTATGCTCTGTTGAAGTTGAGGAAGCTGCAAGGATTAATTCTGGGAATATGAAGAGTCTTCGGTTACATATACTTGTGTGGCTGATATTGTGCACGGTTTAGATGCTTCTAGATTGATGTAATCAGCTGCAAAAATCCTAGAATATTCCTTGTAACCTCCCCCAACCCTTTTATGATGAGTCTTTTCATTTTTCTTAGACTTTTCATTAGCTAGTTTTAATTGTTAGGAGTTATTTGAGTCCTTTGATTGTCTTTTGCTGAGTCTATAAAAAGGGGACGGGCGTGTGAAGCTATTCATTCAGCATTGTAAGAAATTTCCAAAGCAATACAAGTACTTTGAGTGTGTTTCTCAAAAGTGCAACTAAATTCCTAGTTCTATATCTTGAATTGTGGCAATTTCAAGTGGTGTTCTAGGTTCTCTTCCTTTTCCAATTGGAGTGATTCCTTGGTTAAGACAAGAGAATTAGCCCAAGGTCAAGCCATTGAGTGGCTCTGTGAAGGATTATCTCAATTACAAGATCTTGTTCTATTCCTTTTTCTTGTGTAGTGAAATTCTTCATCCAACTCATCCATCTTTCATTTCTCTTCCCAATTTGGCTTATTTTGAGTTGGAGTTTGATTTGGTTCACTTGCCGCCCACATATACATCAGATGCCGTGGGTTGAGGGACATAAGATGAACTCCCCTTGTTTAAGGTTTGCTCATATGGTGAGGGATTTGGATTTTCATGCCGTGAGGGCGGTTTGCTCTTCTTTTGCTGCTCAACCTTGTGAGCTAGCACACATACTTCATCAAAAGAAGTGTAAGCTTGCAAATCAACAACATTAGTATACCTAGGATCAAGACCTCCCAAGTGTCTAACAATTGTTTGTTCTTCTGGCTCTTGCAAATCACACTTAATCACAAGCTTTTCAAATTCACGAGTGTATTCTTCTATACTCAAATTACCTTGGTTCAAATGGTGGAGTTGTGAGTAGCAATCTTGAACATAGCTAGAAGGAAGAAATCTAGCCTTGAGCTTTGACTTCATCTTCTCCCAAGTTCTGATTTTGGACCTCCTTTCTCTTACTCTTTTGGCACACAAGTTAGTCCACCATAGAGAAGCATACTTACAAAGCCTTAAAGCAATCAGCTTCACCTTCTTGTCTTCTGGGATGTCCTTGTACTCAAAAACTCTTTCAACTGTGTGTAACCAATCCAAAAAATCTTCAGGGTCAAGCTTGCCTTCAAATTCTGGAATTTCAACCTTGAAATCATTTGCACTAGCTTGATTCCGTGAGTCTTGTCTAGTCATTCTCAATGGGTCATCTTCACTAGATGAATCAAGAGTATGGCTAAACACTTGTTCTTGCCTCCATGGTTCGGATTGGATGGGTTCTTCGCACGCCTTTTGCTTTTGCTTCATGTAGTTTCCAAGTTGTTTTCTCAAGTACTCATTTCGAGCCTTGAGTTCTTGATTACTCACACTCATTTCTTGCATTTGCTTGGAAAGAACTTCAAGCTTCTCTTCCACAGACATGCTAGTACTCATTGTGATCGCAGGAAGGAACGGTTTGTGCTTGACTGTGTTTGGATTGAGTTTGGGAGCGTGGGGTTCAGGCAAGGATCTGAACTTGCTCTGATACCAAAAATGATGTAAGTCTCAAGGGTAGGAACAACCCAAGCCAACTTACAACAGGAACACAACCAAAACAAGTGGAAAACTCACAAACTGAAGGGGGCACGGCCGTGCTTAATGGCACGGGGTGACCGTGCTGACTTGCTGCCTAAGCACGCCTAGTTTGTGTTTTTTCACGGTTTGAAGTGGTTTTTGTGTTTGGGCTCAAAACTGAATCAAAGTAAGAATTCTTGGCCTTGATTAAGCTTGAAATGAATATGAAAAGAAAAAGAGAAGAGAGGAATGAAGTTCACTGATTAGAACATGAAAAAGGAGAGCTTTGGTTTAAGGAACCCAAAGCTAACTTCATGAACTTTAAGTGAATTCAATGGAATCTGGATAGTTCTAAGCCTTGTGATTAGATAAGATACACCACTAATCACTTAGCTTAGGGCCCTTAACCTTTGATTAGGATACAGATACACCACCTAATCAATGATTAAGACTCACTTGGACACCACCTTAATCGGCCTAATTAAGGATAAGCAAGTTAAGTGTTTGAGAGGAACACAAGACACAAAGTCTTTTCTTAATTTCAATACTCAAGCTTGTTGTTTTACAAAAGAGCAGCCAAGGCACTTATATAGCCTTGTGATTACATGAAAAGAGCTTTCCTTCTAGGCAAGGAAAGTCATTAAACTAATCCTATGCTTAGTAATACACGGTTTAAGCTAAAACATACATAAGCTGAAAGTTTAAGCTACAAAACACAAGATTTCCTTCTTAAACTCTTTCCTAAGTATTAAGAAACCTTGTTGACTCAATTTCCCTTCAAGGAAGGTAAGAGAGCATGACTGCCACCTCAAAAGGACTGAAAATTGCATGTGTGCCATGTCATGCTTGAGTGGTCGAATGAGAGCTTGCAAAATGGTGGCGTTTCACTAGCTCCACGTGTCTCTCTCTCAAGTAGCTGAGTGGTGCTTAATCAAGCAGCTCAAAATGACCTGCTTGGCAGCCTTCCACCTTAAGCAAACCCCTTGAAGGAGGAAAACCACCAGGCTAAGCAACCGGGTGTCAAGCAGCCGGTTTCTGCCTCCACTTGCAACACATGTTTGACACATCAAATGATGACTAATTGCTACGTTTATTACATGGTTGGAAACCTCAAGATGTCTAGTTTTCCCTCCTTTTTGAATCATAGCAATTGGACGTCATTTACCCCTTGAATGAGCCTGATTCCCCAAACCGTGCAGATTAGACTCCAAAACAGCACAGGTTTACTAATTAGCTTAATTCACTAACCAATTGAACTCCAAATCTGGTAATTCCAATTGGACATGAAATCTAAGATCTTGGGGACCCAAAATATGTAAAAATACAAGATTTAAGCTAAACTACATCATAAGAAATAAAAAGAACAAAACCGGGTTCATCCTGGCCCTGCTGGGCAGTTTTGACACCTTGGGTTTAATTGCTGATTTGAACGACCAAATGAAGTCCAAATTGGATGAAACTTGATTTGTTGGAAAGCTAACATCTTGATCTTCAAATCCATCAAAAAATATTAGACGTAAACCCTTAGTATGTTTACGAAATTAAGCACACAAAAACAGGTTAGCTGCTGGATTTAACCCGTGCCCTGCAGTTTCAATGTTTAATCAAAACTTGGATGATTTATTCATCCTTAAACCAGCATAATAAGATTACCTAATTTGATTTGATTCTTTTTTAACAAATGGGATGGAGGGATTTCCATCATGCTGAGAGCGATCATGAAGATGATCAGGAGGAATTTGTGGAAAATGCAGATGAAGGTGAGATGCTAGTAATTCGAAGGGTATTGAGCAATCAACGAGTTGCCAGGGATGAACAACGTGAGAACATCTTTCACTCACGGTGTACAGTCCAAGGCAAAGTGTGCTCGTTAATCATCGATGGAGGAAGTTGTTCCAACATTGTTTCATTAAGCATGATTGAGAAACTGGGCCTTCAGTCCACGACACACCCCCACCCATACAGCATTCAATGGCTAAATCAAGGCAAGGGATTACAAGTTAACTCTCGTTACTTGATTTCATTCTCTCTTGGTAAGAACTACCAAGATGAACTTTGGTGTGATGTTATCCCCATGGATGCTTGTCATATTTTGTTAGGATGACCATGGATGTATGACAGGAAGGTTATGCATAATGGTTATCTTAATACTTATTCTTTTACCAAAGATGGCAAGAAGATTACCCTGAATCCTATGTCACCATCCGAACTCCCCAAAATGAAACCACAAAAAAGCCAAAATCAATCTGACTTGCTTTTGACATATGTTGAACCACTTTTAAAGGCCTCTCAACATGAGTTCAAGGCCTTGAAAGAATGGATATTGCAAGTACAAGATGAGCGAGAAACACCACTTCCATCCCATCCCATAGCCAAGGTCATATTGAATCAGTTCAGTCACCTATTTCCAGATGAGATACCTTTGGGTTTACCCCCCAAAGCGTGATATTCAACATCATATTGACCTTATCCCAGGATCCATTCTACCTAATAAACCAGCCTACAGGACAAACACCAAAGAAACTCAAGAGATTCAGCATCAAGTTGAAGAACTGATATTCAAGGGATTGGTACGAGAATCCTTAAGTCCGTGTGCTGTTCCTGCTCTTTTGGTTCCGAAAAAGGATGGTAGTATGAGGATGTGTGTTGACAGTAGGGCCATAAACAAGATCACTATCAAGTATAGGTACCCTATACCTAGGCTTGAAGATATGTTGGATGAGTTACATGGTTCTAAGGTGTTTAGCAAGATTGATTTGAGAAGTGGTTATTATCAGATTCGTATTACGGAGGGTGATGAGTGGAAAACTGCTTTTAAGACTAAAGGTGGATTATACGAATGGTTAGTCATGCCTTTTGGTCTTTCGAACGCCCCTAGTACGTTTATGAGATTGATGAATAAGGTATTTCGGCCATACTTGGGCAAGTTCGTGGTCGTTTACTTCGATGATATTTTGGTCTTTAGTAAGAATGAGCAAGAACATCAAGATCACTTAACTCAGGTGATGCTCGTTCTTAAAAAGGAGAAGTTATTTTGGGAACCTAAAGAAGTGTACCTCCTTTACCCATGAGGTTACCTTCTTAGGTTATATAGTTTCTGAAAGTGGTATTAAGGCGGATGAAAGCAAGATTGAGGCTATTCGGACTTGGCCTGTTCCTAAAAGTATTCATGATATTCGAAGCTTTCATGGCTTGGCTTCTTTCTATAGGAGATTCATACGCAATTTCAGCACTATTCTAGCTCCTATAACTGAAGTTCTTAAGGGTTTCTTGTTCACTTGGAATCCTAAAGCCCAAACAGCCTTTGAAGAAGTGAAAGAGAGGCTAACTCAAGCACCGGTTTTAGCTCTACCGTGTTTTAAGAAGGTCTTTGAAGCTGAATGCGATGCTTCTGGAGTTGGAGTTGGAGGAATTCTTACTCAAGAAGGACGCCCTTTGGCCTTCTTCAGTGAGAAGTTATGTGATACCAGGAAAAGATATTCAACTTATGACAAGGAGTTCTATGCCATCGTTCGATGCCTAGAACATTGGAACCATTATTTGATTGCCAGTGAGTTCATTCTGCACTCAGATCACGAGGCTTTGAAGTATATTCAAGGCCAATATAAGTTAAACTCACGCCATGCTAAATGGGTTCCTGCAGTCCTTTCACTTTACTATCAAGCATAAGTCCGGCAAGTTAAATCAAGGCGCCAATGCCCTTTCTCGGCGTTATCTATTGATGTTCCAATTAGATGCTTGTATCCTTGGATTTGAGCATCTAAAGGCTTTATACCAGGATGATGAAGATTTTGGGGTGTTATACTCTGAGTGTACTAAACATCCCAAAGGGGATTTCTTAATTCAAGAAGAGTTTCTCTTTAAAGGTGCTCGGTTATGTGTCCCCAAATGCAGCACTCGTGAGTTGTTGATTCGAGAAGTCCATGCTGGATCTTTAGCTGGTCATTTTGGTGAAGACAAGACCCTAATCATGCTTAGGGAACATTATTATTGGCCAGGCATGGAGAAAGACGTTCAAGACATCATTAGAAGGTGCAGTACGTGTCAGATAGCGAAGAGTCATTCGCTCCCTCAGGGATTATACACGCCACTTCCTATTCCTATGTTGCCATGGGTAGAAGTTAGTATGGATTTCGTACTTGGTTTACCAAAAACACAAAGGAATAAAGATTCTATCTTTGTGGTCGTGGATCGATTTTCGAAGATGGCTCATTTCATTCCCTGCAACAAGACTAATGATGCCACTCATGTTGCTGAGTTGTATTTCAAGGAGGTCATGAGACTTCATGGAATTCCTCGTTCCATCGTCTCAGATCGGGATACCAAGTTCCTAAGTCACTTTTGGATTACTTTGTGGAAAAAGTTGGGTACCAAACTCAAATACAGTACCACTTGTCATCCACAAATAGATGGGCAAACCGAGGTTACTAATCGAACCCTTGGTACTCTATTAAGGGTCTTGATTAAAAACCGCACAAAAGCTTGGGATCTGTTACTTCCACATGCTGAGTTTGCTTACAATAGGACTCCAAGCAAGGCTACTGGTCTATCACCCTTTAAAGTGGTCTATGGGATTGACCCCCTAAGTCCACTTGATCTTGTTCCTCGACCATTAGATCAAAAGCCAAGTGCGGATGCCGCTACTAGAGTGGAAGAAATCCAGAAGTTGCATGAGTTAGTAAAGGCCAAGATTGAAAAAACTACATTTTCATACACGGCCCAAGCTAACAAGCACAAAAGAGAGAAGCTTTTTAAGCCAGGTGATTTGGTTTGGATTCATCTCCGTAAAGAACGTTTTCCCTCCAAAAGGAAAACTAAATTGATGCCTAGAGTGGATGGTCCATTCGAGATTTTGGAGAAGATTAACAATAATGCTTATAAGGTGGAGTTACCAGGAGATTATAGAGTATCAGCTACGTTTAACGTTGCTGATTTAAGCCCTTATGAAGCGGATGGTTACCTTTCTGATTTCAGGATCAAATCTTCCCAACAAGAGGAGAATGATGGAGGTCCATCCTCAAGGTCTAATAATGCTTCATTGATCCAAAATAATCAAGAAATCAACTCCAAAGTCACGGCCATGAGTCACTTGATGGAAAAGGCGCACGATGATGCACCCGGGTTCTCATCCAGATTTTTACCCGGTTTTTGTTATCTTATTACATCAGCCTAAGGCACATTTTGGCGCCCGTTTTTTGGATGATTATCAAGTTCAGGATGTAGCTTTTAAGTCCAATTGGTTTCATATCATTTGGAATTCAATTGGTTACTTAAAACAGTTCATCTCTTGAACCTGTCCGGATTGCACTGCAAAATGCACGGTTTTGGTTTTCTGGTTTGTTCAGGGGCAAATGACGTCCAAATGCTACGATTCTAATTGGAGGGCAAACTAGACATCTTGAGGTTTCCAACCATGTAAGAAACGTAGCAATTAGTCATCATTTGACATGTCAAGCATGCGTTGCAAGTTGAGGCAGAAACCGGCTGACTGACACCCAGTTACTTAGCCTAGTAGTTTTCCTCCTTCAAGGGGTTTGCTTAAGGTGGAAGACTGCCAACTAGGTCATTTTGAGCTGCTTGATGAACCACCACTCAGCTACTTGTGAGAGAGACACGTGGAGCAAGTGAAACACCACCATTTTGCAAGCTCTCATTCGACCACTCAAGCATGACATGGCACACATGCATTTTTCAGTCCTTTTGAGATGGCTAGCCGTGCACTCTTGCCTTCCTAGCTGGGAAATTGAGTCATTTACATTCCTTAATGCAAAGGAAAAGGCTTGGGAAGATAAATTAAGTGCTTTGTACTATAAACTTTCAGCTTTGGTTTGTATTAGATTAAACCGCATGCTAGGTAGTGATTAGCAAGCTTAATGACTTTCCTCCCTTGGAAGGAAAGCTCATTTGTGTACTCTCAAGGCCAAATAAAAGCCTTGTATGTTCATCTTAAGCAAAAAAATAGAGTTGATTATTCAGTTGAGAGCAAAGACTTTGTGTCTTGTGATTTCCTAAACACTTAACTTGCTTATCCTTAATTGTGGCCGATTAAGGTGGTGACCAAGTGAGTCTTGATCTTGATTAGGTGGTGTATCTTATCCTAATCCAAGATTAAGGGCCCTAAGCTAAGTGATTAGTGGTGTATCTTATCTAATCATCTAGCTTAGAACTATCCAAAATTCATTAAACACACTTGAAGTTCTTAAGCTAGCTCTTGGTTTCTCTCCTCTCAAACCGTGAGTTCCCTCTTGATCTTCTTAGTGTTTTGAATCCTCCTTTCTTTCCTCACTTCCTTTACTCCTTTGTTTACTCATTTCCACACAAAATCAAGACCAAGACAAAGCTAATTGCATCAAACTTCCATTAATCCTCAAAGCTACCTCAAACCGTGAAGAAGGAACATCCCGGGCAAGCTAGGCAGCAAGTTGGCACGGTCCCCCCGTGCCTTCAAGCACGACCGTGCCCCCCCTGGCCGTGAGTGTTTGTTTGCTTTCTAGCATCCTTTGACGTGAGTTAACTTGGGTTGCTTCATTCCCTTGAGACTTACATCAGTAATCTTGGCTTTCCTTACATGGAAGGAAACCTCAAGATGTCTAGTTTACCCTCATTTTTGAATCATAGCATTTGCACATTGTTTACCCCTTGAATGAGCCTGATTTCCCAAACCGTGCAGATTGGACTCCAAAACAGCACAGGTTTACTAATTAGCTTAATTCCCTAACCAATTGAACTCCAATTTTGGTAATTCCAATTAGACATGAAAGCTAAGATCTTGGAGACCCAAAATATGTGAAAATACGAGACTTAAACCGAACTATATCATAAGAAATAAAAAGAACAAAACCGGGTTCATCCTGGCCCTGCTGGGCAGTTTTGACACCTTAGGTTTAATTGCTGATTTGAACGACCAAATGAAGTCCAAATTGTGTGAAACTTGATTTGTTGGAAAGCTAACATCTTGAACTTTAAATCCATCTAAAAATATTAGATGTAAACCCTTAGCATGTTTGAGAAATTAAGTACACAAAAACGGGTTAGCTGCTGGAATTAACCCTTGCCCTGCAGTTTCAATACTTAATCAAAACTTGAATGATTTATTCATCCTTAAAACAGCATATTGAGCTTACCTAATTGATTTGATTCTTTTAAAACAAAAGGGATGAAGGGATTTCCATTATACTCCCCTTATTAAAAATGATTTGCCCTCAAATCATGGTAGGTAATGAACTCCTCTTCTTTCTTCATTTCTGGCTGAAATAAAATCAACCATGAAAGCAAGTCTCTTTTGAACTTACAGACTCTCTTCTTTTCATGTCCCTTACTGATTTGAATGTTGGACTTAAGGGACTCTTTGAATATATCATGAACCACTTCCTCACTTACTCTTAATTCAAGATTAGGAGTTGTAAGTAATGGTTTGGAATGCTTTTGACAGAAGGTTTGTTTGAGTGCCTTGGGTGTGGATGGAGTGGGGAAAAAGGTTGATGGTTCACCAAGAGATAGGAAAAGAATACTTCGATTCTCCGTACCTTTTGGTGGGGGGTGAGTGTGAAGGGAGAGCATGGAGCCTTCATCAGCTTCTACCATGACTTCTTCAAGATCATCTCCATCATGGTTTTCAACTTCCTCTTCTTGTTCCTCCTCTAATTCGACCACCTCAGTTGCCTTCCATTCAGCTAAAGTGACAAATCTTTGGTTTGTACAATCTGATGCTAGGTAACCAAAACCTTGGCACTCAAAACACCTTGGGATGTTTCTAGGAAGGGGTTTTGGTGTGAGTTGTGGGGATAAGCCCTTTTGTGGAGTTTGGTTCTTTTGTAGAGAAGGGGAAAGGGATGCCGTGGGTTGAGGGGCATAAGATGAACTCTCCCTGTTTAAGGTTTGTTCATATGGTGTAGAATCCGGCTTGAAAGAATCATGAATATTCATCCTGGATCTTCTTTGTTGTTCCACCTTATGTGCTATAAAACACATACTTCGTCAAAGGTGGTGTAGGCTTGCAATTCAACCACGTTGGCTATCCTGGGATCAAGCCCTCCTAGGTAACGAACCATGGTGTGTTCTTCGGGCTCATGAATGTCACATTTAATCATGAGTTTCTCAAACTCACATGTGTATTCTTCCACATTCATTTTGCCTTGAGTGAGATAGTGAAAGAGCATGTAATTGTCTTGGACATTAGTGGATGGCAAGAACCGTGCCTTCATCTTAGATTTCAGCTTGTCCCAAGTATTGATCTTGCTCTTTCTTTCTCTAGTTCTCTTAGCATTGAGGTTTGTCCACCATAAGGAGGCATATTTCCTCAGTCTAAGAACAACTAATTTCACCTTCCGATCCTTTGGAATCTCCTTGTACTCGAAAATCCGCTCAACCATTGAAGGAATTTATCTGGGTCTAGCTTACCCTCAAACTCAGGAATTTCAATTTTGAAATCATTTGAGTTGAAAGTAGGCCGTACTTCTCTTCTTGTCCTTTCGAATGGTACTTCATCATCAGAGAAAGATAACGCATTGCTAGCTTCCTCTTCTCCTCCATAATGCGTTCCTATTCGCTCACTTCCCTCTTGAAATTTTTGTTTTTGTTTCATGTTATCTCCAAGCTGTTTTCTTAAGTACTCATTTCGAGCCTTAAGTTCTTGATTAGATATAGAGATTTCATGCATCTGCTTGGCCATTGCTTCAAGTTTCTCTTCCAAAGTCATGCTAGAACTCATTTTGGAAGTTTAAATGAACAGGATTGTGTTTGAGTTTCGGATTCAGAGATAAGCTGGGAAAGGCATGTGGTAGCTTCCAGGCAAGGATGAACTTGCTCTGATACCAAAAATGATGCAAGTCTCAAGGGTAGGAACAACCCAAGCCAACTTACGACAAGAACACAACCAAAACAAGTGGAAAACTCACGAACCAAGGGAGGCACGGTCGTGCTTAAGGACACGGTGTGGCCGTGCCAAACTTTTGCCCTTCACGCCTAAAGTTTGTGATTTCTCATGGTTTGAAGTGGTTTTGTGTTTGAGCTAAAAACTGAATCAAAGCAAGAAGTCTTGGCCTTGATTAAGCTTGAAAAAGAGTATGAGAAAGGGTAGGAAATGCGTGGGAAAAAAAGAATCAGAAGTTCACTGATTAGAACACAAAAGAGAGCTTATGGTTTAAGGAATCCAAAAGCTAGCTTTATGAATTTTAAGTGAATTCAATGTGTTTGGGATAGTTCTAAGCTTTGTGATTAGATAAGATACACCACCAATCACCCAGCTCAGGGCCCTTAATCTTTGATTAGGATACAGATACACCACCTAATCAATGATTAAGACTCACTTGAACACCACCTTAATTGGCCTAATTAAGGATAAGCAAGTTAAGTGTTTGAGAGGAACACAAGGCACAAAGTCTTTTCTTAATTTCAATACTCAAGCTTCTTATTTTACAAAAGAGCAGCAAAGGCATTTATAAGGCCTTTGAACACATGAAAAAAAGCTTTCCTTCTAGGCAAGGAAAGTCATTAAGCTAATCCTATGCTTAGTTACACACGGTTTAAGCTTAAACATGCATAAGCTGAAAGTTTAAGCTACAAAACACAAGATTTCTTTCTTAAACTCTTTCCTAAGCATTAAGAAACCTTGTTGACTCAATTTCCCTTCAAGGAAGGTAAGGGATACACGGCTGCCACCTTAAAAGGCTGATGAATGCATGGCTGCCAAGTTGTTTGAGTGTGGCCGGTCCATAGCTTGCCATGTGTCGCCTTCTTCATGCTTCCACGTGTCATTCTCCTATGTGGCTGAGTGGCAGCTTACCAAGCAGCTCTAGGTGACCAAGTAGGCAAGCACACACCTCAAGCAAACCCATCTAGGAGGGAAATCCACCTTGCTAAGCAACCGGGTATCTAGGTACCCGTTTCTGCCGTGACTTGTGCTTCATGGTTGACACCTCAAATGCTGAGTAATCTTGGCTTTCCTTGCATGAAAGGAAACCTCAAGATGTCTAGTTTACCCTCATTTTTGAATCATAGCATTTGCACGTCGTTTACCACTTGAATGAGCCTGATTTCCCAAACCGTGCAGAATGGACTTCAAAACAGCATAGGTTTACTAATTAGCTTAATTCACTAACCAATTGAACTCCAATTCTGGTAATTCCAATTGGACATGAAAGCTAAGATCTTGGGGACCCAAAATATGTGAAAATACAGAACTTAAACCAAACTATATCATAAGAAATAAAAAGAACAAAGCCGGGCTCATCCTGGCCCTGCTGGGCAGTTTTGACACCTTGGGTTTAATTACTGATTTGAACGACCAAATGAAGTCCAAATTGGATGAAACTTGATTTGTTGGAAAGCTAACATCTTGAACTTCAAATCCATTAAAAACTATTGGACGTAAACCCTTAGAATGTTTGAGAAATTAAGTACACAAAAATGGGTTAGCTGCTGGAATTAACCCTTGCCCTGCAGTTTCAATGCTTAATCAAACTTGGATGATTTATTCATCCTTAAACCAGCATGTTGAGCTTACCTAATTGATTTGATTCTTTTAAAACAAAAGGGATGGAGGGATTTCCATCAATACATCAATCCAAGGAGTAGTAGGAATAGGTAAAAGGGTGTATAGGCCATGGGGTAGGGAGTGACTTTTGGCCACTTGACAAGTCCCACACCTCCTCAGAATATCTTATACATCCTTTTCCATACCTGGCTAGTGGTAATGCTCCCTTAGCATGATGAGTGTCGTGTTTTCACTATAGTGACTAGCTAAAGAACCCCCATTGATGTATTCAAGCTTCACTAAGGCAAGTATTTGCTAAAGTGAATCAAGAATGCATTTGAGAAGGAGGCAAGAAAAGAGAACCAATAACCAAGATAGATCAAGTGGACTAGCAAGGGTGATGATAACCCACCTTGGTTTGCACACTTGGGCAAATCTTCTTCCTTCAACTAAGTTACAGAATTTAATCACCTTCTTAGTTGAATTAAGAAGACCTAGAGACCCACTTGAGTTGCCAAGCTCAAGATATAACACTAGGAGTTTTTGTGGAGAGAGTTTAGAGAACTCACAAGCTCTTGCATTCAAAGTTGGTTACAAGTGAGAGCCCCATCTGGTTTTTATGCTAGAGTGGTCGAGTTCCCTCCCCTTCCAAGCAGCAAAATCAATAGCTAGGTACATTTGGGGAAGAGTTACACATCTAATCAGCCAATACTAGCTAAACACCTCAATACCTAGCTTAATCTACCTCATTAGGGGTTATAATGCGTCCCAAATGAGGTGTCAAGCTTACAATGATCCTAGGATGCAGCAACATGACTCATTCAGCAAGTGGGGAGGCAAGGGGACAAGCAAAACCCAAGAAAATCAGACCCTTGTACCGGTTTGGGAAGAACCGGGTAAAGGGGTGTTTCTCTTGTCCTTTTGGCTGGTTAATACCAACACAAGGGGGTGCTTTGGATGGGATTTGAACCCATGACCTGATAAATATTTGTGTCCCCTTTCATGCTGCAAAATTTTCAGAAACAATGGAGTTGAGTTGGTGGTCCAAACATTCCCTTAATTCGGACTGTGCTGATTGGCGCCCTGCAGTGCACTGTCTTCAGTTTTGGGCTTGGTTGGCTGACCAAATGGACTCCAAATGCCTTGCAAAAGGTCTTGTTGGAAAGCTAAGATCCTAAGATTTAAGGGGGTGGTGCGTGCAGGAAATTTCCCCCTCTATATTTTGCTCCAACAGCGACACAAAACCGGGCCAGAAACTGAACGAACTGGACAGTGCATCTTCTGCTGTGTACATGAGTTTTCTGACCAAGGCATGAACTTCTTTGGCCTCCTTGGGGGTTGAATGGGTGTGAGGGTTTGCTGAATGTGTGGATGGAGCTTGGGCACGATGGTCCCCATCATCCTCCCCGGCTTGTTTGGAGTTTGACCTCAAACTCGGTAACTCCTCATCTTCATCATAGTATGGGCTCAAATCAGCCACATTGAAGGTGGCGGATACCCCATAATCACCGGGGAGGTCGACTTTGTAGGCATTGGGCCCGACCTTCTCTGATATCTCAAACGGGCCATCGGACCTTGGCATGATTTTGGACTTGCGTTTGCTTGGGAATCTCACCTTCCGCAAGTGGACCCACACTAAGTCTCCCAGTTGAAAGTGGACCTCCTTCTTGTGCTTATTGGCTTGATGCATGGCTTGGGTGTTAGCCTTCTCAATGCTCTTTCGGACTTGAGCATGAAGGTCCTTGATCTCTTGGGCTCGTTTTTCAGCCTCCCAACTAAACTTGCTAGGTGTGGGAATGGGAGTGAGGTCTAAGGGTGTTCTTGGATTGTACCCATAGACCACTTGGAAGGGGGAGAGGTGGGTGGCTTTGCTTGGTGCACGGTTGAAGGCGAACTCTGCATGAGGTAGGAGTTCATCCCAAGCCTTGATGTTCTTCTTCACAAGCACCCTAAGTAAGGTGCCCAAGGTCCGGTTAGTCACCTCGGTTTGGCCATCGGTTTGGGGGTGACAAGTGGTACTTGATGTATATGTGGGTGGCAAGTGAACCAAATCAAACTCCAACTCAAATAAGCCAAATTGGAAAGAGAAATGAAAGATGGATGAGATGGATGAAGAACTTCACTACACAAGAAAAAGGGATAGAACAAGATCTTGTATTTGAGATAATCCTTCACGGAGCCACTCAATGACTTGATCTTGGGCTAATTCTCTTGTCTTAACCAAGGAATCACTCCAATTGGAAAAGATAGAGAACCTAGAACACCACTTGAATTAGCCAAATTCAAGATATAGAACTAGGAATTTTTGAGACATAAATGAGAATCACTCTCAAAGGTGCTTGTATTACTTTGGAAATCTCTTACAATGCTGAATGAATAGCTTTTTTTGAGACACAAATGAGAATCACTCTCAAAGGTGCTTGTATTACTTTGGAAATCTGTTACAATGCTGAATGAATAGCTTCACACGCCCCTCCCCTTTTTATAGACTCAGCAAAAGACAATCAAAGGACTCAAATAACTCCTAACAATTAAAACTAGCTAATGAAAAGTCTAAGAAAAATGAAAAGACTCATCATAAAAGGGGTGGGGGAGGTTACAAGGAATATTCTAGGATTTTTGCAGCTGATTACATCAATCTAGAAGCATCTAAAACGTGCACAATATCAGCCACACAAGTATATGTAACCGAAGACTCTTCATATTCCCAGCATTAATCCTTGCAACTGCCTCAACTTCAACAGAGCATAACTTCCAGAATACTCGGCCAAATCACGCGTTCTTGGGCTTGTTAGAAAGCCCTGGAAGTCTATTTTCCAGAATGGGCTCATTTGCTCAATTTGGATAAGCGGTTTGAAAGTTATGGCCCAAACAATGCACCTATCTCAGACTGACTGGATCAGCATAACGTATCTTTGAGTGATATTTTGCCCAATCAAATGATGTCCAAATTAAACAAACTTGGGCTTATTTGAAAGTTGAAATCTTAAACTTCAAAACCATGTGGAGCCTCAAGTTGTGGGACCGCTTTAGGTAGGCCACAAGTGCACACAAAGAGCGGGAAAATTCGGGATGAAGGCGGCATTACGTCTTCGGGCATGAACGCCAATTTCCGGCAAAGTTTTGCAACTTCTTTGACTTCTTCATGGTGTCTAAAGTCCTTGAACTCACATAATAAGAGAAAATATGAGAGTTCCCATGCACGCTCTTGTTTGACACTTTTCTTCTTGGAAGTTGACCTTAATAAAAATAAAAATAAAAATGATGCATATGGGAATATGCATCATACTCCCCGGGTGGTTTTGAGTTTGTCCTCAAACTCAATGGGTTAGCAAGCTTCTCAAGAATGGGGTCACGCTCACAATATGGGAGCTTTTGGGGAAGGAGGTCACAGGGCATCACCTCTAGAGAGATATAGAAGAGGGTGAGGGGAGGATGATAAAACGGGTCATATCTGGTGAGGAGAAGAGGCGGAAGTGGGAAATCTTCTTTGGGGGCAAGGGTTTGGGAAGGATGAATGAGGGTTAAGGCTTGTCGGTCCTTTTGTGGTTTGAAGGGTTGGGAAGGTTGAATGGGGGTTAAGGTGAATTCTTCTTGGGTCAAGAGTTGCTCAACTTCTTCAATAACCCCACATGCCTCCAACTCGGGTGCTTGGAGTTCGGTAGGGCGTACTTCTTGAATCAAGAGTTGTTCAAACTCTTCAGCAACCCTACATGGCTTCATCACTTCAAGGTCTTTAACTACATGCTCTTCAATTCTTGGGGTTGTGCTCAAATTCACCTCATTATCTTCTTGGCACCCTTCTTCGGTGAAGGATTGCTCAATTTCTTACACAATCTCTTCTTGCTTCAACTCGGATCTTTGGGTCTCAAGTTCAATGGTCTCTTCATCACCACAGTCACCAAAAACAAGAGGTAGGTCAACTAGGCTTGAAGCTTTTTCTCCAAGGATCTCTTCATCTTTGTTTGGCTTTTGAGAAACCTTCTCTAAGTGAAGTATTTCTTCTTTTTCAACCTTGAGTTCAATTTCTTCTTCAAGGCTTTCCTCCTGATCGTTCTCTTCTTTCACGGCTTTCCTTTCTTCCAAGGTAATGACCTCGTTATTTGGGCAATCCGTGGATAAGTGTCCAAGCCCTTGGCACTTGAGACACCTCCTAGGTTGTGGGGGAAAGATCATTTGTGGGGTTGGTTCTTTTTGTGGGGTGGAAGGGAATGAACCCGTGAGCTTAACGGAGATACTTTCTTTCATGGGCATGTAAGTGGATGGGTAAAAGGAACCCTTCAACTTACTACTCAATTTCTTCCAAGTTCTCACCTTTTCTTTTCCTTTCTTTTTTCGCTCAAACTTGTATTTATTCCACCACTGAAGTGCACAACCTCTCAATCTTGAAATAACCACTTCGAACTTCTGTTGGTCATTAAGGATACAACAAGCAAAAACTCGTTCCACCTTAGATAACCAACCTGTGAACTCTTCCTTTTCGCCATGAAATTTTGGAATTGCAAAGCAAGCATATCTAATATCAATAAGAGCTAGTTCTTTCTCCAAGTTCTTTGAAGACGGCATGAAGGATGATGTCTAGGGTTCTTCGTGGATTGATTTGAAACGTAAGTTGGCTGTGGCAAAGGTGGCACGGTCGTGCAAGGGGGCACGGTCAGGCCGTGCTATGCTTCGGCTGAAGAAAATGCAGAAAAGTAGAGTGGCACGGTCGTGCTTGGAGGCACGGGGGCACCGTGCTCCGTCTCGACTTGAAGATTTCTGGAAAAATGATATGGCACGGTCGTGTATGGTGGCACGGGGGCACCGTGCTGCTTCTCTGGTCTTCGAGACTCGGATTGCCGGTTTGTGCCTCTTTTTGTTTTTTCCTATTTTGGCTTTTTGGGATGTGTTTGGGTGTGATGTGGGTCACTTAAGAACCTTGGCTCTGATACCAATTAATGTATATGTGGGTGGCAAGTGAACCAAATCAAACTCCAACTCAAATAAGCCAAATTGGAAAGAGAAATGAAAGATGGATGAGATGGATGAAGAACTTCACTACACAAGAAAAAGGGATAGAACAAGATCTTGTATTTGAGATAATCCTTCACGGAGTCACTCAATGACTTGACCTTGGGCTAATTCTCTTGTCTTAACCAAGGAATCACTCCAATTGGAAAAGATAGAGAACCTAGAACACCACTTGAATTAGCCAAATTCAAGATATAGAACTAGGAATTTTTGAGACACAAATGAGAATCACTCTCAAAGGTGCTTGTATTACTTTGGAAATCTCTTACAATGCTGAATGATTAGCTTCACATGCCCCTCCCCTTTTATAGACTCAGCAAAAGACAATCAAAAGACTCAAATAACTCCTAACAATTAAAACTAGCTAATGAAAAGTCTAAGAAAAATGAAAAGACACATCATAAAAGGGGGTGGGGGAGGTTACAAGGAATATTCTAGGATTTTTGCAGCTGATTACATCAATCTAGAAGCATCTAAAACGTGCACAATATCAGCCACACAAATATATGTAACCTAAGACTCTTCATATTCCCAGCATTAATCCTTGCAACTGCCTCAACTTCAACAGAGCATAACTTCCAGAATACTCGGCCAAATCACGCGTTCTTGGGCTTGTTAGAAAGCCCTGGAAGTCTGTTTTCCAGAATGGGCTCATTTGCTCAATTTGGATAAGCGGTTTGAAAGTTATGGCCCAAACAATGCACCTATCTCAGACTGGACTGGATCAGCATAACGTATCTTTGAGTGATATTTTGCCCAATCAAATGACGTCCAAATTAAACAAACTTGGGCTTATTTGAAAGCTGAAATCTTAAACTTCAAAACCATGTGGAGCCTCAAGTTGTGGGACCGCTTTAGGTAGGCCACAAGTGCAGACAAAGAGCGGGAAAATTCGGGATGAAGGCGGCATTACATCTTCGGGCATGAACGCCAATTTCCGGCAAAGTTTTGCAACTTCTTTGACTTCTTCATGGTGTCTAAAGTCCTTGAACTCACATAATAAGAGAAAATATGAGAGTTCCCATGCACGCTCTTGTTTGACACTTTTCTTCTTGGAAGTTGACCTTAAATAAAAATAAAAATAAAAATGATGCATATGGGAATATGCATCAGTACTAAACTTGAGAAGTGTCCCCATCTTTCTCCAAAGTGTGAGCCAAAAGTGACTAAGGAACTTAGTGTCCCTATTCGAAACCATGCTCTTGGGAATGCCATGAAGTCTCACAATCTCTTTGAAGTAGAGATTGGCTATGTGGGAAGCATCATGAGTGGTGTGGCAAGGAACAAAGTGGGCCATTTTGGAGAATCGGTCCACCACCACCATGATGGAGTCCTTGCTTCTTTGTGTGCGCGGCAAACCCGTGATGAAATCCAAGCTAATATCTTCCCATGGGGCTAGTGGTACGGGCAAAGGGGAGTAGAGGCCGTGGGGAAGGACATGGCTTTTGGCCATGTGACAAGTTGAGCATCTTTTGATGAAATGCTCCACATCTCTAGCCATTTTTGGCCAATAGTAGTGCTCCTTGAGCATTGAGCACGTCTTCTCTACCCCAAAGTGGCCGGCTAGAGCACCACCATGCAACTCTTGGATTAGCAACTCTGATGCATATTTCCATATGCATCATTTTTATTCAAGTCCAATTTCAAAGAAGAAAAGGGTCAAAGAAGATCATGCATGGAAATGTGCCTATTTGGTCTTCTTAAGTGAGTTCAAAGACTCGCGACACTATGGAGAGGTCAAAAAGAGGTTAAGCTTTGCTAGAAATTTGGTGCCGAATTCATCCTTGCGGAACCCGATTTTTGTGACCACTTTTGGACAAGCTCGAGTGGACCCACAACTTGAGGGCTCATGTGCTTTTGAAGCTTAAGATTTCATCTTTCAAATAAGCCCAAGTTTGTTTAATTTGGACGTCATTTGATTGGGCAAAATATCACTCAAAGATACGTTATGCTGATCCAGTCCAGTCTGAGATAGGTGCATTGTTTGGGCCATAACTTTCAAACCGCTTATCCAAATTGAGCAAATGAGCCCATTCTGGAAATAGACTTCCAGGGCTTTCTAACAAGCCCAAGAACGCGTGATTTGGCCGAGTATTCTGGAAGTTATGCTCTGTTGAAGTTGAGGCAGTTGCAAGGATTAATGCTAGGAATATGAAGAGTCTTCGGTTACATATACTTGTGTGGCTGATATTGTGCACGTTTTAGATGCTTCTAGATTGATGTAATCAGCTGCAAAAATCCTAGAATATTCCTTGTAACCTCCCCCACACCCTTTTATGATGAGTCTTTTCATTTTTCTTAGACTTTTCATTAGCTAGTTTTAATTGTTAGGAGTTATTTGAGTCCTTTGATTGTCTTTTGCTGAGTCTATAAAAAGGGGAGGGGCGTGTGAAGCTATTCATTCAGCATTGTAAGAAATTTCCAAAGCAATACAAGTACTTTGAGTGTGTTTCTCAAAAGTGCAACTAAATTTCTAGTTCTATATCTTGAATTGTGGCAAATTCAAGTGGTGTTCTAGGTTCTCTTCCTTTTCCAATTGGAGTTATTCCTTGGTTAAGACAAGAGAATTAGCCCAAGGTCAAGTCATTGAGTGGCTCCGTGAAGGATTATCTCAATTACAAGATCTTGTTCTATTCCTTTTTCTTGTGTAGTAAAATTCTTCATCCATCTCATCCATCTTTCATTTCTCTTCCCAATTTGGCTTATTTTGAGTTGGAGTTTGATTTGGTTCACTTGCCACCCACATATACATCAATTGGTATCAGAGCCAAGGTTCTTAAGTGACCCACATCACACCCACATACATCCCAAAAAGCCAAACAAACAAAAAAAAAACAAAAAAAAAAGAGGCACAAACCGGCAAACCCAGTCTCGAAGACCAGAGAAGCAGCACGGTGCCCCCGTGCCATACCACACGACCGTGCCATATTCATTTTCCAGAAATCTTCAAGTCGAGACGGAGCACGGTGCCCCCGTGCCACCAAGCACGACCGTGCCACGGTAATTTTCTGCATTTCTTCAAGTCGAAGCATAGCACGGCCTACCCGTGCCCCCTTGCACGACCGTGCCACTTTCCCTACTGCCTATTCTTCCTTCAAAGCATCTCCAACATGTCTACAAAGTCCACAAGAAGCGACCAAGCACGTGTGGAAGAGTTAGAAGCTCAAGTCACTTATCTTCGAACTCAACTTGGACAACTTTTGGAGGAAAAACGAAGGTGGGTTCATAGCCCCACTCCCTCTCGTCCTCATGAACCGGTGGTCGAATTGGAAGAAGAAGTCTTTCAATCCCGAGCCAATTCTAGTGACGAAGAAGCCCCAAGGAGACGAAGGCAAGGAGGCAATATTGGTGGTGTCCGAATTGACATCCCCGAATTTGAAGGCCAACTTGACCCGGACTTATTTCTCGATTGGTTGCACACCATTGAGAGGATCTTTGAATATGAGGACATTCCGGAGGACAAGAAGGTAAAACTCGTAGCCCTTAAACTCAGAAAATATGCTTCAATCTGGTGGGCTAACCTTGGAGCGAAAAGAGCAAGGAATGGAAAGGGAAAAATCAGAACTTGGGCCAAAATGAAAGAAAAGCTTAAGGCCAAGTTTCTTCCCTCTCACTATGTGCAAGACAATTATCTCAAGCTCCATCGACTCAAGCAAGGATCCAAGAGTGTGGAAGAATACACTCGGGAGTTTGAACAACTCCTACTCAAATGCGACTTGAAAGAAGATGACTCTCAAACCTTGGTAAGATACTTAACCGGACTTGATGAGTCTATTGCTCATATTGTTGAGTTACAACCATATTCATCCCTTGATGACTTGAGTTCTCTAGCCTACAAGGTAGAGCAACAAAAGAAATCAAAGGGAAAGAGTGTCCTTTCCAAGTCTCTCTCTCGTCCTTACCCCACACAAAAGCCTCCGTACTACCCTCCTCGTCCACAAAATTCCCCACCATCACAAACCAAAAACACCACTCCAACCCCTCCAAAACCCTCCACACAAGACCCCAAATCAAAGGACAAGGTTCGTTGCTTTCGGTGCCAAGGTATGGGACACTATGCATCTGAGTGTCCAAACAGGAGGATCGTTTCCCTAGCGGAGTACGAAGAAGCATGTGATGAACATGCCTATGACGAAGAAGAAGAAGAGCACCATGAAGAAGGAAGTTTGGAAGAAGTTGAAGAAGGCCCCGATGAAGGAGAATTGCTAGTTATCCGCCGGGCCTTGAGTGGAATTGTCACTCAAAAGGACATGGAGCAAAGAGAAGCCATTTTTCACACCAGGTGTACCGTAGGAGACAAGGTTTGTTCCCTTATCATTGATGGAGGTAGTTGTGCTAACGTTGCCTCAAAGACTATGGTGGACAAGCTCAAACTTGAGACTACACCCCATCCTACGCCTTATAGCATCCAATGGCTAAATCAAGGCAAAGGTATAAACATTTCTCATCAGTGCCTCATTTCTCTTTCTATTGAAGACCACTATAAGGATGAGATATTGTATGACATTCTTCCTATGGATGCTTGCCATATATTATTGGGTAGACCATGGATGTTTGATCGCCATGTAATTCATCATGGGCGCCTCAACACCTACTCCTTTATTAAGGATGAGACGAAAATCACCTTGACCCCTATTCCATCGTGCCAAAGCCCCAAGCCACAAAAGGACCGACAAGCCTTAACCCTCATTCATCCTTCCCAAACCCTTGCACCCAAAGAAGATTTCCCACTTCCGCCTCTTCTCCTCACCAGGTATGACCCGTTTTATCATCCTCCCCTCACCCTCTTCTATATCTCTCTAGAGGTGATGCCCTGTGACCTACTTCCCCAAAAGCTCCCATATTGTAAGCGCGACCCCTTTCTTGAGAGGCTTGCCAACCCTTTGAGTTTGAGGACAAACTCAAAACCACCCGGGGAGTATGATGCATATTTCCATATGCATCATTTTTATTCAAGACCAATTTCAAAGAAGAAAAGGGTCAAAGAAGATCATGCTTGGAAGTGTGCTTATTTGGTCTTATTAAGTGAGTTCAAAGACTCACGACACTATGGAGAGGTTAAAAAGAGGTTAAGCTTTGCTAGAAATTTGGTGCCGAATTCATCCCTGCGGAACCCGATTTTTGTGACCATTTTTGGACAAGCTCAAGTGGACCCACAACTTGAGGGCCCATGTGCTTTTGAAGCTTAATATTTCAGCTTTCAAATAAGCCCAAGTTTGTTTAATTTGGACGTCATTTGATTGGGCAAAATATCACTCAAAGATACGTTATGCTGATCCAGTCCAGTCTGAGATAGGTGCATTGTTTGGACCATAACTTTCAAACCGCTTATCCAAATTGAGCAAATAAGCCCATTCTGGAAATTAGACTTCCTGGGCTTCCTAACAAGCCCAAGAACGCGTGATTTGGCCGAGTATTCTGGAAGTTATGCTCTGTTGAAGTTGAGGCAGTTGCAAGGATTAATGCTAGGAATATGAAGAGTCTTCGGTTACATATACTTGTGTGGCTGATATTGTGCACGTTTTAGATGCTTCTAGATTGATGTAATCAGCTGCAAAATCCTAGAATATTCCTTGTAACCTCCCCCACCCCTTTTATGATGAGTCTTTTCATTTTTCTTAGACTTTTCATTAGCTAGTTTTAATTGTTAGGAGTTATTTGAGTCCTTTGATTGTCTTTTGCTGAGTCTATAAAAGGGGAGGGGCTTGTGAAGCTATTCACTCAGCATTGTAAGAAATTTCCAAAGCAATACAAGTACTTTGAGTGTGTTTCTCAAAAGTGCAACTAAATTCCTAGTTCTATATCTTGAATTGTGGCAAATTCAAGTGGTGTTCTAGGTTCTCTTCTTTTTCCAATTGGAGTGATTCCTTGGTTAAGACAAGAGAATTAGCCCAAGGTCAAGTCATTGAGTGGCTCCGTGAAGGATTATCTCAATTACAAGATGTTATTCTATTCCTTTTTCTTGTGTAGTGAAATTCTTCATCCATCTCATCCATCTTTCATTTCTCTTCCCAATTTGGCTTATTTTGAGTTGGAGTTTGATTTGGATCACTTGCCACCCACATATACATCAAACTCTCTAAACCCGCACTTGGGTATACAAAGTTGTGACCCGTTGAAGAGGAACCCCTTTAGGAGATGGAAGAGACCGTGGGGATGGGTTGCACACTTTGCGTAGATCTCCTTGAAGTCTTCATCGTTGGTGTACATCCCCTTGACAACCTCAAACCCAAGTACCTTGGTTTCAAGGGTAGAGAGCAAGAGATACCTTCTTGAAAGTGCATCGGCCCCTTTGTTCATTTGGCCGGATTTATGGTGGATCACAAAATGGAAGGATTGCATGAACTCTACCCGCTTGGCATGTCGTGGGTTGAGCTTATGTTGTCCTTGGATGAACTTCAAAGCTTGGTGATCCGTGTGGAGAATGAACTCTCCTCCAACCAAGTAATGCCGCCAATGTTCTAGTGCCCTCACAATGGCATAGAACTCCTTGTCATATGTAGAGTAATTCCTCTTGGCATCATTCAACTTTTCACTAAAATATGCAATGGGCCTCTTCTCTTGTGACAACACGGCCGCTATGCCAACTCCGGAAGCGTCACATTCTACCTCAAAGACTTTGGAAAAGCTAGGTAGTGCAAGAATGGGTGCACTAGTAAGCTTCTCCTTAATCTCTTCAAAAGCTCGTTGGGCTTGATTACTCCACACAAAGAGCTTGGCCTTGAGGACCTCGGTCATGGGTGCCATGATGGAGCTAAAATCTTTGACAAACCTCCTATAGAAGGAAGCCAAACCATGGAAGCTCCGGACTTGTTGTATGAAGGTGGGAGTACGCCACTCATGGATGGCCTTGACCTTGTCTTCATCTACATGGATGCCTTGAGCCGAAACCACATAACCCAAGAAGATAACTTGGGGTGTGAAGAAGTGGCATTTCTCAAGATTACCATAGAGCTTCTCTTCGGCCAAAATGCTCAAGACTTGATGGAGGTGGCTTGCATGCTCTTGTTCATCCCGGCTATACACAAGAATGCCATCGAAATAGACAACAACAAATTTGCCAATGACCGCCCTAAGCACCTCATTCATAAGTCTCATGAAGGTGCTTGGTGCATTAGTCAAGCCAAATGGCATAACTAACCATTCATAGAGGCCCCCTTTGGTCTTGAAAGCCGTCTTCCACTCATCCCCTTCAAAGATGCGAATTTGATAATAGCCACTTCTAAGGTCGATTTTGGAGAAGATAGTGGCTCCATGAAGCTCATCAAGCAAGTCTTCCAACCTTGGAATGGGGTACCGATACTTGATGGTGATCTTGTTGATAGCTCTACTATCAACACACATTCTTATACTCCCATCTTTCTTGGGCACAAGCAAGGCCGGGACGCCACACAGGCTCAAACTCTCACGGATTAACCCCTTGGATAGGAGGTCATCCACTTGTCTTTGAACCTCTTGAGTTTCTTGAGGGTTCATGCGGTATGCCGGCTTGTTTGGGAGTGTGGCACCGGGAATAAGATCAATCTTGTGTTGAATCAATCTTTTAGGGGGTAGGCCATGGGGTATTTCATGTGGGAAGACGTGGGAAAAGGTTTTCATGAGGGGTGTGAGTAAAGGATGGGAAAACTCCTTTACCCTGGCCGGTTCTTGGCCTAAGAGAATCCACTCTTTGAAGTCTTCAAATTCATGTAGTTGAGAGTGGAGTAAGGTGGTGAGAAAGACATCCAACTTGGGATTGTCTTGGGGGTTCTTTTGTGGGCTTGGTTTGAGGGGAGTGAGGGTGATTTTCTGGTGGTCTTTGGTGAAGGTGTAAGTGTTCAAGCGGCCATCATGCATAACCCTTCTATCAAATAACCATGGTCGGCCCAAGAGGACATGGCACGCATCCATGGGAACAATGTCACACCAAAGTTCATCCTTATAGGTTCTACCAATGGAAAAGGAAAGTAAACACCGAGAGGTGATTTGCAAACCCTTACCTTGGTTGAGCCATTGGATTGTGTAAGGATTAGGATGAGGTGTGACCGGGAGCTTGAGTTTGTCCACCGTGGTCTTGGAAACCACATTAGCACAACTTCCTCCGTCAATAATGAGGGAGCGCACCTTCCCACTCACGGTGCACCGAGTGTGGAAAATGCTTTCCCTTTGCTCCATGTCTTCATGGGAAGCTAGCCCACTCAAGGCCCTTCTAATCACCAAGAGCTCTCCTTCATCCGGACCCTCTTCAACCTCCTCTATGATTTCGTTCAAGTACACCCCTTTCTCTTCTTCCTCCTTTTCTTCCTCCTCTTCTAGTTCCTCTAAGGAAGCTTGATATTCAGCTAGAGAGACCATTCTTTTGTTGGGACACTCAGAAGCATAGTGTCCAAGGCCTTGGCAACGAAAACACCGGACTTTGCTAGATGGCTTTGAGGGCGGTTGTTTGGAGGGAGTTTGTGGAGTGGTGTTTTGTGGGGGTTTCGGGTTTGGAGAGGGGAAGGATTTTTGAGGAGTGTATGGAGGCTTTTGGAAGCCATAAGGCCGTGGGGTAGGCTTAGGGATGGGATTCTTGCCTTTGAGTTTCTTTTGCATTTCAACTTTGTGGGCTAGAGCACTTAGCTCATCAAGAGAGGTGTAAGGATGTAACTCAACAACATGAGCAATTTGCTCATCAAGTCCACTCAAGTATCGAATCAAGGTTTGGGAGTCATCCTCCTTCAAATCACATTTCAGGAGAAGTTGTTCAAAGTCCCTAGTGTATTCTTCTACACTTTTGGAACCTTGTTTGAGGTGGTGGAGTTTAAGGAAGTTGTCTTGGAGGTAATGTGGGGGTAAGAATTTGGCCTTTAGTTTGGACTTCATTTTCTCCCAAGTCTTAATCTTACTTTTCCCCTTCCTTACTCTCTTGGACACAATATTAGACCACCAAATAGAGGCATATTTACGAAGTTTCAAAGCCACTAGTTTTACCTTCTTGCCTTCCGGAATGTCCTTGTACTCAAAGACTCGCTCTACCGTTTGCAACCAATCGAGGAAAATATCCGGATCAAGTTGACCTTCATACTCCGGGATGTCAACTTTAAAATCACCATAGCTTCGTTCGTTATGCCTTTGGTGTCGGCGTGGCTGTCTACCTTGCTCTTCCTCACTAGAACCACCAAAAGGGTTGCTTCCCTCAGAATCATCTGAGTCCCTATGCTTGCTTGAGCTTCGAGAACTCCATTGGTTCCGCCTCTTTTCTTCCATGAGTTGGCCAAGTTGCCGTTGAAGGTACTTGAATTGTGCCTCAACTTCAACTTTCTCCCTAAGGGCTTGTTCAGCCACCTGAGTAGGGGTAAGGCTAGTGGACATGGTGATTTTGTGGTGGGAATTTGGTGTTTTGGGTTGAAAAGGGGGAGGCACGGTCGGGTGGTGTGGCACGGTCAGGGCGTGCTCACGGGCTGAAGGTGAATTCTGGGACAGTGGGCGTGGCACGGTCGTGTGTGGTGGCACGGGGTGCCCGTGCTGTGTTGCTGGAAAATGGGTTTGGGTTTCTGGATGTGGCACGGTCGTGCGTAGGGAGCACGGTGTGCCCATGCTAAATTTCTGGCTAGGCACGGCTGGAAATTTTTGGGTGAGTGTTTGGGGTGGTTTTTGTGAGTTTGGTGTTTGAACGTGTTTGGGCAAGGGAAGCTTGGCCAAGAAGGTAGCCTAAGCTCTGATACCAAGTTGATGTATTCAAGCTTCACTAAGGCAAGTATTTGCTAAAGTGAATCAAGAATGCATTTGAGAAGGAAGCAAGAAAAGAGAACCAATAACCAAGATAGATCAAGTGGACTAGCAAGGGTGATGATAACCCACCTTGGTTTGCACACTTGGGCAATTCTTCTTCCTTCAACTAAGTTATAGAATTTAATCACCTTCTTAGTTGAATTAAGAAGACCTAGAGACCCACTTGAGTTGCCAAGCTCAAGATATAACACTAGGAGTTTTTGTGGAGAGAGTTTAGAGAACTCACAAGCTCTTGCATTCAAAGTTGGTTACAAGTGAGAGCCCCATCTGGTTTTTATGCTAGAGTGGCCGAGTTCCCTCCCCTTCCAAGCAGCAAAATCAATAGCTAGGTACATTTGGGGAAGAGTTACACATCTAATCAGCCAATACTAGCTAAACACCTCAATACCTAGCTTAATCTACCGCATTAGGGGTTATAATGCGTCCCAAATGAGGTGTCAAGCTTACAATGATCCTAGGATGCAGCAACATGACTCATTCAGCAAGTGGGGAGGCAAGGGGACAAGCAAAACCCAAGAAAATCAGACCCTTGTACCGGTTTGGGAAGAACCGAGTAAAGGGGGGTTTCTCTTGTCCTTTTGGCTGGTTAATACCAACACAAGGGGGTGCTTTGGATGGGATTTGAACCCATGACCTGATAAATATTTGTGTCCCCTTTCATTCTGCAAAATTTCAGAAACAATGGAGTTGAGTTGGTGGTCCAAACATTCCCTTAATTCGGACTGTGCTGATTGGCGCCCTGCAGTGCACTGTCTTCAGTTTTGGGCTTGGTTGGCTGACCAAATGGACTCCAAATGCCTTGTAAAAGGTCTTGTTGGAAAGCTAAGATCCTAAGTTTTAAGGGGGTGGTGCATGCAGGAAATTTCCCCCTCTATACTTTGCTCCAACAGCGACACAAAACCGGGCCAGAAACTGGACGAACTGGACAGTGCATCTTCTGCTGTGTACATGAGTTTTCTGACCAAGGTATGAACTTCTTTGGCCTCCTTGGGGGTTGAATGGGTGTGAGGGTTTGCTGAATGTGTGGATGAAGCTTGGGCACGATGGTCCCCATCATCCATGCACTTCCCTGATTAGAAGCTCTCTTGTGCTACACCTTGGTACACACAACCATGTACCCTTGAAAAGAAATCCTTCTCGAATAACGAAATCTCCTTGGGGGTGCTTTGAACATTCAGCAAACAACTCCCCAATGTCTTCATCTTCAGCACACAAAGCTTTTAGATGCTCAAACCCAAGTACACAAGCATCTAATTGAAATAAAAGAAGAGAAGAACAAGAAGAACATCAAGAGGGGGTTGAAGAAGAAGCTAAACAAAGGGAGAACATATCCCACTCCAAGCCTACGGTTCAGGGTATGATATGTTCATTGATTATCCATGGAGAGAGTTCTGCTCACAATGTTTCACTTAACAAAACTGAACTCCATGCTTCAGCCCACCCACACCCTAACAATCTTTTCTAACTCCGCACACCAGAAAAACATTCCCACCATCTCCTTACTTGTGGTAAGCCATCTCAAAAAGCCCCTAACCATCCGAGTAATTACCACCAGGTTCGAATCAAATCACGTTTATTTGAGTGGTTGGTGTTATTTTAGCTAGATTTAGTGGCTTAAATTTGAGGATAATTTTTTTCTAACAAGGGGAGGATGATTGATGGAGGTCCATCCTTAAGGTCTAATAATGTTTCATTGATCCAAAATAATCAAGAAATCAACTCCAAAGTCACGGCCATGAGTCACTTGATGGAAAACACACAAGGTGATGCACCCAGGTTCTCATCCAGATTTTTACCCGGTTTTTGTTATCTTATTACATCGGCCTAAAGCACATTTTGGTGCCCGTTTTTTGGATGATTATCAAGTTCAGGATGTTAGCTTTTAAGTCCAATTGGTTTCATATCATTTGGAATTCAATTGGTTACTTAAAACAGTTCATCTCTTAAACCTATCCGGATTGCACTGCAAAATGCACGGTTTTGGTTTTCTGGTTTGTTCATGGGGCAAATGACGTCCAAATGCTACGATTCCAATTGGAGGGCAAACTAGACATCTTGAGGTTTCCAACCATGTAAGAAACGTAGCAATTAGTCATCATTTGAGGTGTCAAGCATGCATTGCAAGTTGAGGCAGAAACTGGCTGACTGACACCTGGTTACTTAGCCTAGTAGTTTTCCTCCTTCAAGGGGTTTGCTTAAGGTGGAAGACTGCCAACTAGGTCATTTTGAGCTGCTTGATGAAACACCACTCAGTTACTTGTGAGAGAGACACGTGGAGCAAGTGAAACACCACCATTTTGCAAGCTCTCATTCGACCACTCAAGCATGACATGGAACACATGCATTTTTCAGTCCTTTTGAGGTGGCTAGCCGTGCACTCTTGCCTTCCTAGCTGGGAAATTGTGTCATTTACATTCCTTAGTGCAAAGGAAAAGGCTTGGTGATGGAGATCCCTCCATACCCTTTGATTTAAAAAAATCAAATCAAGCTAGGTAATTTCATTTTGGTGATTAAAGGGTGAATAATTCATCCTTGTTTTGTTTAAGGACCTAAAACAGCAGGTCGGGTTTGTTTTCAGCAGCAAACCCGGTTTTGAGAGGTTAATTACGTCAAACCCTTTAAGGTTTAAGTCAAATATTTTGCATTGGGATTAAATTTCAAGAAGTCAGCTTTGCAACAAAAAAAGTTTCATCCCATTTGGGCTTCATTTGCCCTCTCAAATTAGCTAATAAACCCAAGATATACAAACTGTCCAGCAGGGTCAGAAAGTATCCGGTTTTGTTCTTTTCATTTCTTAAGCTATATTTTGGTATAAGTCTTGTATTTTTACATATTTTGGGTCCCCAAGATTTTAGCTATGTGGTCCAAGTGATAAAAGCAAGTTAAGTCAAGTGGAAGATGAAGAACCAGGTCAATCTTCCAAACCGTGCAGACTGAGACTCAGTTCAGATGAGCCCAGCCATTTTGATATTTTCATCAGGCAAATGAACTCCAAATTGAGTAATTCCACTTGCAGCTGTTAGAGGACTTCTTAAGATTTCCAACCATGTGTGGCAAGACAAGTTATGACCACGTTTACCCTGGGAAACGTGGCCTGCAATCAGACCCTGCATTCTGCCAGCACGACCCGGTTTAAGCATGAGGTGTTTTTCCTTCTCAAGTGAGTTTTCCTAGCTGCTTGGTTGCTTGCCTACATCACACGACGTCCAAGGCTTGCTAGAAACACAATAATTTGCTGCTGAGAAGGCTTTGGAACGTGTGAACCAATGAGAAAACAAAGGAGAAAACAGCACCATGCAATCTGATTGGTGAGCCGAAAAGGGGAAGGCACTTTACGGCTGTCCAATAGGAATTCAGCAAGCAAATCAGCATGTTTAAGCTTGGTTTATGTGTAGATTATTGTATAATAAGTATTAATAATGTTTTACTTCATGTTTAGAACGTATTAGACTAGTTTAAGCAAGCTTGTATTTTAGATGATGTATGTAGCCTAGGTGATGCCAAGAGTGAAGATAAAAGATGGGAAAGATAGAAAACCAAACCAAGCAAAAACAAGTAGCTCTAACCGATTTTGGAAGATAGAATGCAACCCTCTTGTCTAGGATAAGCCAATGGCGCCATCTAGAAGAGAAGTTGGGCTATTCCTCCTTCACTTATGGATACAGAATTAAATCACCACCATAAGCAAGAAGAGGAACCTAGAAGAACACCACTTGAACTAGCCAATTCAAGCAAAAGCAACTAGGAATTTCAAAGAGAGAGTAAACACTCACTTTCTTTTGTATTTCAAATTCAAGCTGCCTTCTTACATTCCTAAAGGCCCCTTATATAGGAGGGAGCCTCAAAATTCAGATTACAAGGAGTACAAACCAAGCCAATCGGACCAAGACAAAAAGGGGAAGCACAAAAAGCAAGAAAAGTACAAAAGGTGATGGTGACAGTTGCTGGCAGCTTTCCAGTTTTGCAGGGTCAACTTTCTACAGCCATATCTCCCTTTCTACTTACCCAAATTGGCTCCAACATACCTTAATAGAAAGCTTAGAAAGTGCTCTTTCATATGACTACTTTTAGAGCTCATTTGGTGCAGCCGTTCAGGAGTTATAAGCAGAACAAGTGAGATGATGCAGTCTGACTGCCAAAAAGCACCTTTAGAAGTTTCCTCTCTTTTAGCCTCCTTGGGACACGTTTGACTCTGGTTTCTTTTCCCCCCCTTTTAGCCAACTCAAAAAGGGATCTAGGTTTCAAAATTCCAGGTAGTTAGGAGTACTTTAGGTTAGGGAAATTGGGCTTCCAAAACCGGGTACAATCTGGCCTGGAAGAACAGTTTGGGCAGTTGGGCTTTAACAAAGGGTTTGGGTGGGAAAATGACATCCAAATGGGATGAAACTTGATTTATTGGGCAGCTAACTCTCCCATCTTTCCAGGAACACCAAAAGTTTGGCTTTAAAGCCTCAGGACATCAGGTTACCAAGGTCAGAAACTTGGGCCATGCGCAGGTTGAACCCGGTAGAATACAAGTGATCATCTCTTGATTGATTTCTAGTCCTTGGAAAGCCTTTATGACCTCTTGAGCTAGAAGAACCCCTTGGGGCTGATCGCCATCATCCCCTCCAGCTTGGAAAGAGTTTGTCCTCAAACTTGGTAGCTCTTCTTCTTCATCAAAGTAGGGCCTCAAATCGGCTACATTGAATGTAGCGGATACTCCATACTCGCCGGCAAGTCAACCTTGTATGCATTGGAATTGATCTTTTCAAGGATCTTGAATGGGCCATCCGAGCGTGGAAGAAGCTTGGACCTTCTTTTGCTTGGAAATCGTTCCTTTCTTAGATGGATCCATACTAAATCCCCGGGCTTAAATTGGCCTTCCTTTCGGTGCTTGTTCACCCGTTCCTTGGTTTGATCATTGGACCTCTCGATTTTAGCTCTCACTTGGGCATGGAGCTCTTGGATTTCCTTTGCCCTTTTTTCGGCCTCCCAACTAAACTTAGTTGGAGTAGGGAGGGGTGTGAGGTCAATAGGAGTACAAGGGTTGAACCCATAGACAACTTGGAATGGAGAAAGGCTCGTGGCTTTGCTTGGCGCTCGATTGTAGGTAAACTCGGCATGGCTAAGCAACTCGTCCCAACCCTTTGTGCTCTTCTTGGCTAGGACCCTCAACAAAGTACCCAAGGTCCTATTGGTGACCTCGGTTTGGCCATCCGTTTGGGGGTGACATGATGTGCTAAATTTAAGATGAGTGCCCATCTTCTTCCATAAAGTGAGCCAAAAATGACTCATGAACTTGCTATCCCGGTCGAATACCATGCTCTTGGGAATGCCATGGAGCCTCACAATCTCCTTGAAGTAGAGACTAGCAATTTGAGTGGCATCATGAGTGGTATGGCATGAGACAAAGTGTGCCATCTTGGAGAACCGATCAACTACCACCATGATGGAGTCCTTGTTTCTTTATGTCCTTGGAAGGCCGGTAATGAAGTCTAAACTCACATCCTCCCAAGGAGCTTGTGGGACCGGTAAGGGTGAGTAAAGGCCTTGAGGCAAGACATGGCTTTTGGCAAGTTGACAAGTAGAACACCGTTTAACATAATGCTCAACATCCTTGGCCATCTTGGGCCAATAGTAGTGTTCTTTCAACATGAGTGTGGTCTTCTCAATGCCAAAGTGGCCGGCCAAAGCCCCTCCATGGACTTCTTTAATCAAAAGCTCCCTAATACCTCCTTTGGGAACAGATAGCCGGTTCCCTTTGAATAAGAACCCCTCTTGAATGTGAAATGGGCCATGGGGGTGCCGTGAGCATACTTCAAAGGTCTCCTTGAAGTCTTCATCTTTGGGGTACAACTCTTTGATCAATTCAAACCCCAGGACTCTTGAATCAAGGGATGAGAGGAGGAGATATCTCCTAGACAAAGCATCCGCACCCTTGTTTAAGTGCCCCGACTTGTGGTAGATCACAAAGTGGAAAGCTTGAAGATATTCCACCCATTTAGCATGCCTTGGGTTGAGCTTATGTTGCCCTTGTATGAACTTGAGCGCCTCATGATCCGAATGGAGGATGAATTCCCCTCCCACCAAATAGTGTCTCCAATGTTCCAAGGCCCTTACTATGGCGTAAAACTCCTTATCATATGTTGAATATTTTCGCTTGGCCTCATTGAGTTTCTCACTAAAGTAAGCTAAGGGTCGGCCTTCTTGTGATAGGACCGCCCCTATGCCCACTCCCGAAGCATCACACTCAACCTCAAATATCTTGGTGAAGCTTGGAAGAGCAAGTATGGGTGCACTAGTGAGCTTCTCCTTGACATCTTCAAAGGCGACTTGGGCCTTTTCATTCCACTCAAACTTCTTGGACTTGAGGATTTCGGTCAAAGGAGCCATGATTGTGCTAAAATTCTTGACAAACCTCCTATAGAAAGAGGCTAGGCCATGAAAACTTCTCACTTGGTGGATAGATGAAGGAATCGGCCATTCTCGGATGGATTGGACTTTGCTCTCATTAACGTGTATCCCGTGGGCCAAAACAACATACCCTAAGAAAACAACTTGGGGAGTGAAGAAGTAACACTTCTCCAAGTTGCCATACAACTTCTCTTGGGAGAGAACTTCATGAACTTGTTGGAGGTGATTAGCATACTCCTTCTCACCTTGGCTATAAACCAAGATGTCATCGAAATAGACCACCACAAACCTTCCAATGAAAGGCTTGAGGACTTGATTCATTAGACGCATGAAAGTGCTTGGAGCATTAGTAAGGCCAAATGGCATGACCAACCATTCATATAGTCCCCCTTTGGTCTTAAAGGCCGTCTTCCACTCATCCCCTTCATAGATTCGAATTTGATAGTAGCCACTCCTAAGATCAATCTTAGAGAAAACGGTGGCCCCATGTAACTCATCAAGTAGGTCCTCCAACCTAGGGATGAGATAGCGGTACTAAATAGTAATCTTGTTGATAGCCCTACTATCCACACACATCCTCATGCTTCCATCCTTCTTTGGAACCAATAAGGCCGGAACGGCACATGGACTCAAACTCTCCCGAATCATTACTTTGGCCAAAAGTTCATCCACTTGTCTTTGGATTTCTTGGGTTTCTTGTGGGTTCATTCTATAGGCCGGTTTATTTGGAAGGGTGGATCCGGGAATGAGGTCTATGTTGTGTTGGATGGTCCTTTGAGGGGGTAGGCCATGAGGTATTTCTTGTGGGAACACATGATCATAGGTTTGGAGAATAGGGATTAGGAGGGGGTGGGAATGAGTGATGGTTTCGGTTTTCTCCAGGCCAAGTAGAAGCCATTCCTTGAATGATTCAAACTCATGGTTCTCGGCCTTGAGGAGGTTGGAGAGGAGGATGTCTTTTTGTGGGGTTTCTTTTGGCTTGAGGAGTTGGGAAGGACAAATGGGGGTTAGGGTGATTTTCTTGTGGTCTAAGATGAAGGAGTAGGTGTTCATCCGGCCATCATGCATAACATTTCTATCAAAAAGCCATGGTCTAATAAGGAGTACATGACATGCATCCATGGGAATCACATCACACCAAATCTCATCCTTATAATTCTTTCCAATGCTCAAAGTAACTAAGCAACGGGATGAAACATGAATACCTTTGCCTTGGTTGAGCCATTGAATGGTGTATGAAAAGAGGTGTGGAGATGCCGTGAGTTGAAGCTTGTCCACCAAGGTCTTGGATGCCACATTGGTGCAACTCCCTCCATCAATGATGAGGGAGCATACTTTGCCTCCTATGGTGCATCTTGTGTGAAAGATGGCCTCCCTTTGTTCGTTCCCATCTTGAGTAGCCAACCCACTCAAAGCTCGCCTAACCCCCAAGAGTTCACCTTCATCCGGACCCTCCTCTACTTCTTCTAGGGCCTCATTCAAGTACAACTCCTTCTCTTCCTCCATTTCCTCCTCAAAAGATGCTTGGTATTCGGCTAGGGTAACCACTCTCTTGTTTGGGCATTCGGATGCAATGTGCCCTAGGCCTTGGCACCTAAAGCACCTCCTTGTCTCCTTAGGTTTTGTGGACATTTGACGGGCTGTTTTGGGGACCGTAGGTGGAGGTGGTTTCGGGTTTGGAGGGTTAAAGGGCTTTGGGGTAGTGTAGGAAGGCCTTTGAGGAGTGTAGGTACGATTTTGTGGTTTAAAGGCTTCACTCTTCCCCCTAGCTTTCTTTTGTAGTTCCACCTTGTGAGCTAAAGAGCTTAACTCATCAAGGGTGGTGTATGGGTACAATTCTATTACATGGGCTATCTTCTCATCCAACCCACCAAGACACCTCACCAAAGTTTGTTCCTCATCCTCCTTAAGGTCACATTTTATGATCAATTGCTCAAATTCCCTCGTATATTCCTCCACACCTAGAGACCCTTGTTTTAAATGGTGGAGTCTAGAAAAGTTCTCTTGAAGGTAGTGAGAGGGAAGGAACTTCTCTTTGAGTTTTTTTTTCATTTTCCTCCAAGTTTTAATCTTCCCCTTCCCCTTCCTAGCCCTCTTAGATAAAACATTAGCCCACCAAGTAGAAGCATACTTTCGAAGTTTAAGGGCTACTAGTTTTACCTTCTTTTCATCCGGGATGTCTTTGTAATCGAACACTCTCTCCACGGTTTGTAGCCAATCCAAGAACTCATCCGGATCAAGCTTGCCTTCAAACTCGGGAATGTCAACCTCGAAGTCGTTGAAGCCACCTCCATGGTGCCTTCCTTGCCTCCTCGAGCCTCTACTAGCTCCACTTTGAGATCCAAATGGGTTGAGATCCGAATCACTCTCTTCCGGGTCACTAGATTCACTTGGAATAGGTGAATCCCTCAAGTTGTTTCTCCTTTCTCTCATGAGTTTTTGAAGTT
>JAKOGI010002929.1:0-17500 GCA_029747015.1 Carnegiea gigantea
ATTATTCAAGCCTAGAAACTTAGCTTTCTTTCAAGACCAACCACGTTCAATTTGGATATCATTTGGTTGGTAAAACCTAACCCACAAGTATATGGTATCCGGGCACAGGGCAGTTTGGACAGTCTGTAATATTTGGGCCATAACTTTTGATTGGCTGGTCCAAACTTAGCAAACTTACATTCCCTGGAAAATAGACTTCCTGAGCTTTCCAACAAGCCCAAGAACATCGAATTTGGCCTAGTATTCTGAGAGATATGGCTCCTGGAAGTTGAGGCTGCTGCAAATGTGAAAGCAATTATTGCAATCCATGTGAACTTGGGTGTTTACTCTTTATGTCGGCTGCTACCTCCTCCAATTCCGTGTGATTCTTTTTCTAGCAAGCTTGAATGTGTGAGATAAAGGATTCATGCATCCATTTAAGCTTCTACACCCTTTTCACACCAAGCATCCAAGAGACACACCTTTTCACTCCTTAGTACATCCACATGAAGAGCTAGCTACAATGTACTTAGGATTCTTTGTTTTCTGCACCTTTTTTTTTTTGTTTTCTTCGTACCTTTTCACAATATAAGGCCTTTAGTATAAATAGGCCATAGCTTGAGGTTGTAAGCATTCACTTCCAACTTGAAATACAAATCATACAAAGCAAGCATTTGAGTGTTCTCTCAATGGTGTTCTAAAGCCTAGTTCTATATCTTGAGTGTGGCAACCTCAAGTGGTGTTCTAGGTCCCTTCCCTCAACTAGGTGGTGATTAACTTCTGTATCCTAGATTGAGTTAAGGGATTGCCCAAGTTATTTGGCTTGAGTGGCTCCAATTGGGTTATCTCTAGTCAAATACTTGAACTATCCTTCTCTCATTTCTACTTTGTTCTTCCCCATCAAAAAAAACCAAAAACACATCTTTTCTTGGTCATTTGTGCTCACTTATACATCATACGGTCTCCCCCTCTGATAGTTTCGACTCGAGATTTTTGGAATCAGTGGAGCTCCAATTGTTCTAAAATTTTATCAAGGTCTTATTGTAGTTTAGACTCCAAATCCGCTAAAAATTTATTAGGACAACAAGCTAAATTTTGTTGAACGCCTTCAAGTGTAGCCCATGGCTCTCTTTTGTGGAGGAACAAATTTCGGAAGGTAGTTTTGTTCCATTCACCCAAAGTAGAGGCAATCTGCCCAAGAAGTGGATATAAAGGTACATCTTGCTTCCACTTGGACTGAAGAAAATCATCAAACTCATCATGGTTAGCCAAGTAGCATAGAACCGAAATGGTCAAGGAATAGACTGGGTATAAGTGAAAACAGTAGTAGACACAAGGATGGGACAATGATCAGAGTGGTTATGTAGAAGATTGCGTACCCCAGCTTCTTCAAAACGTAAACGCCAAGTATTATTGCACAACCCTCTGTCTAGCCGGACAAACTTACGGGTGTAAGGGTCTTTGCCCCTACTGCAAGTGAATTGGGGTCCAGAATAACCCAGGTCAAGAAGCCTATTATTATTTATCCAAAAGTCAAATTCAGCGCATCTGCGAATAAGGCCATCCCCACAATTTCTTCGTTCTTCCATATTTTTAGTTTCATTAAAGTCTCTGGCTAATACCCATGGTCGAGAATTACTGGAAGCAAAGGTAGAGCTCTCAGACCATAGAGTTTCTCTGCATAGTTCATGTAGACTGGCATAAACTGCTGAGAAAAGCCAAGGGGCTCTTCCTGTTTTCATAACCTCCATTGTAATAAATTGGTCACTGGAAGTAACCAAAGTCAAGCAAATATCCTCATCGCACCAAAGGATCCAAATACCCCACTAAAACCGTTTGCCTCAACACGATATTTTCCACTAAAGCCAATTTTTGAGCACACCACATCTGCAGTTGCACCACTAATCTTGGGTTCCACTAATGCTAGCACCTTTGGAGAATATTTCCGAATCAGCTCGTTTAAAGCGAGAAGGAAATCTCGGCTCCCCGCCCCTTAGACATTCCACACAAGAATATTGAAATCTTGTATATTCATAGAGAATATTAAAGAAGGGTTGAAACTGACCCAAAAAAAAAAAAAAAACCACACCCCAGTAGGTGTCAATTCTGACCACTTGAATTAGTCGGCTCATGTAAAGCATTTTGCGGCTCATCTTGATCCATCAAGTCAACATAACGACCACCTCCTAGCACGGGCGAAGAATCAAAGAACCGTCTACCCCACTTTCCCTCTTGGGGTGGGTCCCCAGAATGTAACAGAATGAGGTGGGTAGGTATCCTCTCTAAATGATACATCTTATCACCAAAGGTGTGGGGGCTTGACAAGTCAGGTGCGATGTCGCTTTGTGGTCTTGGCGTATTATGTTGACTGACTTGTTCCTTAGGAGGAAGGTTCTCCTTTTGGTGGGCTTGACAATTAGCAGGGTGGATGGCATTCGGTTTGGCACTGGTAATAGCTTCAGTTTGGGCTCGTGAGTTGGACCCAGGAAAATTAATGCACGCATGTAACGGCCCCAACCTAAGAAGAGTCACACCGCTAGGACTTCCGGGAGGGAAATCCTTAAGGCTCTGGAAGTTCGAGGGTTTGGATTAGTATTTAGATAGTCATTATAAAATAAAACTGCCAGAGTTTTCCCCTGTTTTAGCAATATTTTAGGGTCTTGACTCAGCTAAGGGTATCTGTAAATTGGTAATAAGATATAATATATGCTAAAATAACCCAAGTTCACTGCCTCGGGCCACTCCCCTGGATCACCAACGATCAAACAACTAAAACAAGGGTCAGAATGCTACAAATACAGGTACAGAGCCGGCTGCATGGTTTCACATACAACAATAACTTAAAATTTTACAACGTGGTAGGCATTAGACACTTTACAAAGCTGGCAAAGACTTCTGACGGGTCGACATTAAAACAACTTCAAAGGATCTCTTATACCTGCTCAAATTGAACCTGAGAGAAAGGAAAATAATAAAGGAATGAGCAATCACACGCTCAGTGAGAATTTTCCTACTCCTTAAAACCCAAAACAGCTGCAAGCAATAATATTAATAATAGCCACATATCACGCATTCATACTTTACTATCATATTAGGCGATCAAAACCCCAAGGAAAGATCACAAGCCTTAAAACTTCATTCTAACCCCTCAACTCGTTTCTAGGCCCTAAACAGCCAAGCTTTTCTACTAACAAATAGTTAGTCACATAATCAAATAAGCAATAAGGATTGAGTTTGAAGCTTTCAAACATACTTTTGAAAATGCAGTGACTCTTCATATATTCTAAGATTGGTTTATGATTCACACCAACTTCTTTAACGCTTATAATTTTTTCTGAAAGTACTCAAAACATCTAAATTGGTAAGAAGGACTTGGCAAGAAATATTTTTTTATCGAATATGCACATTGAAAAGCTTGAATGTACGATACATTACTAAGATGTATCTATACTTCATTTGAAACTTCATTTAAATTATACTTAGAAACTCATTCTTAAAATATGTACAGGGTATGCACCTTTGAAATCTTTCTTTCTTTTCTTAAAAACATTTTAGCTAGCCTCTTGAGGCTCATATTCTTTAAAAGAAACTTCTTTCAAATTGGTCCTCTAATGACCCTTACAAGCTTTTCAAATCTCGTTCAATATGGCCTCGTAATGGCCCTTATAAATCTTTCTTTTCTGAAATACATAAAATGACGAAATGCCAACTTCTTTTCTTACTTATTAGAAACTCACTCATAGCATAAAAACATCTTATTATGCTGGCTAGAGGAGATTTACACTGCCCTTAAGTGAGATCGTCACTCACAAATCACGTTATCCCTGGGGCATATGTACATAACTTTTGGCCAAAACGCATCTCAGCAGATAAACTCAATCTTCGATGCTGTCCTCTATGGGGCAACAGCTCACATCAAGATAATCATATCTTGAGTCTAGTCCCCCTCAAGGTTTTCTTATGCGTCACACATGATAACTTCTCTGGGGAACAGCTCATACCAAGATAATTCACATCTTGAGTCTAGTTCCCAGGAACAGCTCACACCAAGATAATTCACATCTTGAGTCCAGTTCCTAACATTTCTTTAGGGGGAAACAGTTCACGCCATCTTTGCGTCCAGTTTCCAGGGAAAACTCACACCAAGATAATTCATATCTTGAGTCCAGTTGCTAACCCTATCCAATTGCCTAGCACTTCGTAGTCTTTAAAATCGTATTTCATTTCTCTTCTTCCGTTGCCTACTTTGCTGAAATCTTATTTTTAAACAAAACGACCATAACCTTTCGAAATGTTTATAACTCATTCGTTTTTGGCTTAGAAACTTCTTATAAGCGGAATAGGTTTGCTAACACATAAATCAACTTTGTGAATAACTTAAAAGCTTCTTATGGACGTAATAAGTTTATTAACATGTATATCGACTATCTTTTAAACTTAAAAGCTTATTAAAAACGTAATAAGCTTGTAAATACCTAAACATACTTCGCTTTAAACTTAAAAGCTACTTATAAACGTAATAAGCTTGATTAATACGTAAAACGACTTTACTTTTAACTTAAAAGTTTCTTATAAACGTAATACGTTTACTAATTCGTAAAACGACTTCGTTTTCAACTTAAAAGCTTCGTATGAACATAATAAGTTTGATGAATCGTAAAACGACATCGTTTTCAACTTAAAAGCTTTGTATAAACGTAATAAATTTGCTAAATCATAAAACGACTTCGTTTCTAACTTATAAGCTTCGTATGAATGTAATAAGTTTGCTAAATTGCAAAACGACTTCGTTTTCAACTTAAAAGCTTCTTATCGGTGTAAAACGTTTGCTAGTTTGTAAAGAGATTTCGTTTCTAACTTAAAAGCTTCTCATGAATGTAATAAATTTGCTAAATCGTAAAATGATTTTGTGTTGAACTGAAGAGCTTCTTGCTAAATTGTAAAACGACTTCGTTTTTAACTTAAAAGTTTCTTAATAACGTAATACGTTTGTTAATTCGTAAAACGAAACCCATTTGGAACTTAAAGTATTTAGTTAGCGTTTAACTCAAATTAGGTTCCGAATAAAATCCTCAGTTGTCATTTTACAACTCGTTTCAACCCCCTTTTAAAACTCAAAGGAGGGCGTAAGAGTAAAATGAAGGCTTAAAATGTTCCAAACTTGTTATTATTCAAAAACTTAAGGTACTTGGTTCATTTATAAGGTAAACAAGTTTTCTTCGTAAACTTTCAACGTGAATGCTTCTTAAAACATAATGAGTTCACATCCTGGTAGCTTGAAACTCAATACAGACCTAAGAAAGCAACTAGTACATAAATTAGCTAAACTTCATAATTAGCACCTTAAGGTGCTCTTTTCCAGATCGTTTAAATTCTTTTAAGCACAAGGAGAATTTATAAACAAACCAACGCTTTAACCTTTTTCAAATTCACTTTTAGTTCACTTTTAAACTTCCTAAATCTATCAACTATTCAATTGAGTCACTAACTGAATAGTTCAACGATTTAGGACCTTTTTACACATTAGACGTCCTAACAAGCGAATAGACGACTAACAAACTTAAAACATTTTCGAACGTGTAAAACAAACTTTCTAAATAGCCTTTTCTTTTTAAAGACGTCTAATGTTTCAAGAATTAATCACATAACATCACGTAGCACATCGGGGGAAAAGGGTTCACATATAGCACATTCATACGCTTCATATCACAACTCGGCAGAATCTGCCCATTAAGCTACACATGGCCTCGTAATCCACACGATTGCGGCAATTCACAACCCTAACTCCCTCCTCACATAGCACTGACTATAAGAACCTCAAACCACTCAATAGTTCCACCTCGAGCTATCCAACTTCCAACTCGGTTTAATATTGTCATAAACAAACCAATAATTTACAAAACCATCATATATAAGCATAGCATTCTCATCAATAGCCCAATATATAAATTAAATGCAGCTGTACTGATTTAGCGATAGCTTCCAAACAGAAACCAACATGCTTTACTAATACCTTGATTCGCCCAATTAGCATCTTTAAACTTCAAAACATGATTCGAGGTTAATAAACTAACGAAGCGACAACGTTAAAGCGATAATCAAATTATTAATAATCTGACGAGCCTCCAAAATGTCTAGCCATTAATAGTCCATAATAGCTGCACATGCATTAACCCACAATTAACATCATGTTCGTAATTTCTTCAGTTTCAATTCTAAGTTCACCCAAACTGATTTCTCACTTCAAAATCAACATGCACTATCTAAATTGATGATCGTTCGGAGCTGCCAGCTCGGGTCTAGGCGATCGAACATCACTAGTCCTTCGGCTCTTGCTCATCACGCACGTCAGTCCTCTATTCACGCCCAAACTTCACCAAATTTGAACCCTAAACAAGCCCAAATTTCGTTTACCAACTTGAGGTCGATTGGGTGTTTGAAATTGCAAAATTTTACTCCAATTTATAGAAAATTAAAATCAGTAGGAGCTAAATTACATGGCCGTACCTGAGCATATGTTCGTCCCACATTTTGCCGCCGAGACTCACTGTAAATGTGGTGGGTTCGTCCAAAACCTTGCGCAGATTCATGCCTAATGGTGACTATGTTGTGGGGGAGGCCGGATGGGTAGGTTTTGCATAGTGAAGTGGCGAAAATTCCCTGAAAATGGAGCTCGGAGGCCATGGTTAAGGTGGAGGGGAGGAGGAGAAAGAAGAAGACTGAGAGAGAGTGTGAGATATCATGAATGGGTTGGGGGGGGGCTCGCGGCAGGGGAAGAAGGAATAAGGGGGTCACGCGTAAATGACTAAAGTGCCCTCCCTCTATTTTGTTTTTTGTCCCAAGCTGTTTCATATAAGACATCGCTAATCTAATTCGTAACCCGAATTCTAAACCCAAATCGATGATATAACATCTCATCGATTACTTGTTCCCAGATACGGTCAGGTTCGATTTAACAAACATCGAACTATATCTAAGGTTGTGTCAACCTAATCGTATTCGGGTTTCTAATCGATTTAATACTTATTAGTAACCGTTAATAGCGCTTATTTGAAATCTTTGAAGGATTTTCAAAACTAATAATAATAATATTATTACTGGCGACAAAAATATTCTTTTTAGTAAAATCATCGCTCACATAAGCACGTCAATAGTTAATTTAACTCATATCGTTAAATAAAATAGGTTTTTATAACGTAAATAGGTGTTACGGGCCGCGTGACAGAAAACAAGGTACGCGGGCCTTACACCCTCCCCCCTTAAAAGAATTTCGTCCTCGAAATTGCTTACTTGGAGGAATTAAATGGGGTACTTCACCCGCATTTCTTTCACAATCCAAGTCACTTTACGCTTAGCTATTCATTCCGTCTTCACGCTAGCATCCCATCCTTGGATTTTTAGTCGTACCAAATCATCAGGGAGCGTTTTCCCTTGCACTAAAATAACTCAATCTGTACAAGTATGATCGATATGACAAGTAATTTCTAAGGAAGAGGTTATATAATGTTGCAAATGCATCTCATAAGGTTTACTAACAAGTTCCTTCGGTTTCCATTGGGTGGCTTGCTTTCCTTTGTCCTGTTTCATCCCAAGTTTAAACCTCCTGAAGTTTCTGTTTCCCTGAGAATTGGATCCCTCAGGCCTAAATTCCTCCTTTACTTGGTCCTTCTCTCTATTCTCAATCTCGGTTTCGTTCATGATGCGGGCTATTTTCACCGCCCTCTGGTACATTTCTTAAAATTTGGCATAGGGATACCCCACTATTGTTTGCTTTATTTCTCCTTTTAATCGTTGTTCAAAGTGGTCCATCGTCATTTCATTGATGGCCGCTTGGTTAGGTGCAAAGTGGCTCAGCTCGTTGAACTTCGACGCATATTCTATTGCACTTATTTCTCCTTGCTTTAGGCATAAGAACTCTCATTCCTTAGTTCTTCTTACATCATGAGAGTAATATTGAGCGTCCATCAAGGCTTTCAGTTGGTTCTAGGTTACTGTGGGTTCACCCGCTCTAGTTTATACCGTTCCCCACCAGAATTTAGCTTCTTTTTCGAATTGATAGGTGGACCAATGCATCTTGAATCCCTCAGGGCACTCCATGATTTCAAATAGATTTTTCATCCTCCTGAGCCACTCCTCGCATACCATAGGGTCAGTTCCACCTTTAAACATGAGAGGTTTAAGCTTATTAAACTGACATATCATCTCCATGGCAGTTGGTTCTGGCATGAGTTAGCATTGCAGAGGCATCTGTCACATAATTAGATAAAGGATCACTTAGTTCTAATTTCAACTACGGGTTAACATGCAATTGCTTTAAGACTAATAGGGGTAGGCTTCCTTGGCCTTCCTCTATCCCACTTACAGGCCCAAAGGGCAATGCTCTCACACCTTTGCAAGTGCAGCTGTATCCTTTCTCTTGATATGATCAATCATCTAAGCCTTACTCCTCTCATCTTGTGCTCTTTAGGTGTCACTCATACTTTCCTTTTAAAAACTTTATTACTGATCTCATCCGAGATGATTGAAAAAGGACTTAAAGTCAATCCTTGATATAACCTAATATCAACAAGGAAGTCATTTAGGTCTCTTCCTAGCATCCTAATCCTTAGTCTTCGCTCTCTTATACATATCTTCCATAAACATAGTAAAAAGGTAAATAATTCTTTCTTCGACAATACCAACGCACTTCTCAAAGCACCCTATCATAAGCCTTCTCAATATATATGAACACCATATGCAAATCCTTTTCTTCTACCCCTTTAGAATTTCATAAGTCACCTCATAAGATTCACCGCTTCTATGGTTGATCTTCTTGCAATGAAACCAAACCGCTTCATAAAAATTAAAGTCCCCCTCCTCAATCTTCTCCCCATCATCCATTGCATGCTAGAATATAACTACATTCCATGCCGCCAACCAGAGAGGTAGATAAACGCGATCGACGATGCGGAAAACGATCCTACTCTATCACTGAGATGGTAAGGGAAGAACTGGCATATACATACATATTATAAATTATACGCTTGTTAATACAAGCAATACCAGGCAAGACACGATCACGTAGACACATAAGTCTCGTATCTTCACACAGCACATGCCTTTTATGGTATCTAAATGCATAATGTAAACCTATGGCTCTGATACCACCTAATGTAATGCCCCCAACCTAAGCAGAGTCACACCACCATGACTTCCTAGAGGAAAATCCTTAAGGCTCTGGAAGTTTGAGAGTTTGGATTAGCATTTAGATAGTCATTCTAAAATAAAACTGCCAGCGTTTCCCTATTTTAGCAATATTTTAGGGTCTTAACTTAGCTAAGGGCACCTATAAACTGGTAATAAGGTATAACATATACTAAAATAACCCAAGTTCACTGCCTCGGGCCACTTACCTGGATCACCAACGATCAAACAACTAAAATAAGGGTCAGAATGTTACATATACAGGTACAGAGCCAGTTACATGCTTTCACATACAACAATAACATAAAAATTTACAACGTGGTAGGCATCAGACACTTTACAAAGCCGGCAAAGACTTCTGAGGGGTCGACATCAAAACAATTTCAAAAGATCTCTTATACCTGCTTAAATGAACATGCGAAAAAGGAAAATAATAAAGCGATGAGCAACCATATGCTTAGTGAGAATTCCCCTGCTTCTTAAAACCCAAAATAGTTGCAAGCAATAATACTAATAATAGTCACATATCGCGCATTCATACTTTACAATCATATTAGGTAATCAAAATTCCCATGGAAAGATCACAAGCCTTAAAACTTCATTCTAACCCCTCAACTCGTTTCTAGACCCTAAACGGCCAAGCTTCCCTACTAACAAATAGTTAGTTATATAATCAAACAAGCAACAAGGATTGAGTTTAAAGCTTTCAAACATACTTTTGAAAACGCAGTGACTCTTCATATATTTCAAGATTGGTTTATAATTCATGCCAACTTCTTTAAAGCTTATAATTCTTTCTAAAAGCACTCAAAACATCTAAACTGGTAAGAAAGACTTGACAAAAAATATTCTTTTATTGGATATACACATTCAAAAGCTTGAATGTACGATGCATTATTAGGATGTATCTATACTTCATTTGAAACTTCATTTAAACTATACTTAGAAACTCATTCATAAAATATGTGTCGGGTATGCACCTTTGAAATCTTTCTTTCTTTTCTTAAAAACGCTTTAGTTAGCCTCTTGAAGCTCATATTCTTTAAAAGAAACTTCTTTCAAATTGGTCCTCTAATGACCCTTATAAGTTTTTCAAATCTTGTTCAATATGGCCTGGTAATGGCCCTTATAAATCTTTCTTTTCTGAAATAAATAAAATGGTGAAATGCCAACTTCTTTTCTTACTTATTAGAAAGTTACTCATAGCATAAAAACATCTTATTGTGCTGGCTATGGGAGATTTATACTGCCCCTAAGTGAGATCGTCACTCACCAATCATGTTATCCCCGGGGTATACGTACATAATTTTTGGCCAAAACGCATCTGAGCAGATAAACTCAAACTTCGATATCGTCTTCTATGGAGCAACAGCTCACACCAAGATAATCATATCTTAAGTCTAGTCCCCCTCAAGGTTTTCTTACGCATCACACATCTTAACTTATCTGGGGAACAGCTCACACCAAGATAATTCATATCTTAAGTCTAGTTCCAGCGCACACCAAGATAATTCATATCTTGAGTCCAGTTCCTAACATTTCTTTGGGGGGAAAACAGCTCACGCCATCTTTGCGTCCAGTTTCTAGGAACAGCTCACACCAAGATAATTCATATCTTGAGTCCGGTTCCTAACCCTGGCCAATTGCCTAGCACTTCTTAGTCTTTAAAATCATATTTCTTTTCTCTTTTTCTGTTGCTTACTTGGCTGAAATCTTACTTTTAAACAAAATGATCATAACCTTTCGAAATGTTTATAGCTCTTTCGTTTTTGGCTTAGAAACTTCTTATAAACGGAATAGGTTTGCTAACACGTAAATCAACTTCGTGAATAACTTAAAAGCTTCTTATAGATGCAATAAGTTTATTAACACGTAAATCGACTACCTTTTAAACTTAAAAGTTTTTTAAAAACGTAATAAGTTTGTAAATACGTAAACTGACTTCGCTTTAAACTTAAAAACTTCTTACGAATGTAATATGCTTGGTTAATACGTAAAACGACTTTGCCCTTAAATTAAAAGTTTCTTATAAACGTAATACGTTTACTAATTCGTAAAACGACTTCGTTTTCAACTTAAAAGTTTCATATAAACGTAATAAGTTTGCTGAATCATAAAACAACTTCGTTTTCAGCTTAAAAACTTTGTATAAACGTAATAAGTTTGTTAAATCGTAAAACGATTTTGTTTCTAACGTGTAAGCTTCGTATGAACGTAATAAGTTTGCTAAATAGTAAAACGACTTCGTTTTCAACTTAAAAGCTTCTTATAGGTGTAAAACATTTGCTAGTTCGTAAAGAGATTTCGTTTCTAACTTAAAAACTTCTTATGAACATAATACGTTTCCTAAATCGTAAAACGACTTAGTTTCTAACTTAAATACTTCTTGTAAACGTAACAAGTTTGCTAAATCGTAAAACGATTTTGTTTTTAACTTAAGAGCTTCTTGCTAAATCATAAAATGACTTTGTTTTTAACTTAAAAGTTTTTTAATAAAGTAATACGTTTGTTAATTCGTAAAATGAAACCGATTTGGAACTTAAAGTATTTAGTTAGTGTTTAACTCAAACTAGGTTCGCAATAAAATCCTCAGTTGTCATTTTACAACTCGTTTCAACCCCCTTTTAAAACTCAAAGGAGGGTGTAAGAGTAAACTGAAGGCTTAAAACATTCCAAACTTGTTATTATTCAAAAACTTAAGGTACTTGGTTCATTTATAAGGTAAAAAAGTTTTCTTCGTAAACTTTCAACGTGAATGCTTCTTAAAACATAATGGTTTTACATACTCATAGCGTGAACCTCAATAGAGACCTAAGCAAGCAATTAGTATATAAATTAGCTAAACTTCATAATTAGCACCTTAAGGTGCTCTTTTCTAGGTCGTTTAAATTCTTTCAAACACAAGGAGAAGTTACAAACAATCCAATACTTTAAACATTTTCAAATTCACTTTTAATTCACTTTTAAATTTTCTAAACCTATCGACTATTCAATCGAGTCACTAACTGAATAGTTCGATGATTTAGGACCTTTTTACACCTTAGATGTCCTAACAAGTGAATAGACGACTGACAAACTTAAAAGCATTTTCAAACATGTAAAACAAACTTTTTAAATGACCTTTTCTTTTTAAAGACATCTAAAGTTTCAAGAATTAATCACATAATGTCACATAGCATATCAGGGGAAAAGGGTTTACACGTAGCACATTCATACACTTCATATCACAACTCAGCAGAATCTGCCCATTAAGTCACACATGGCCTCGTAATCCATACGATTACGGTAATTCACAATCCTAACTCCCTCCTCATACAGCACCGACCACAAGAACTTCAAACCATTAATAGTTTCACCTCGAGCCATTCAACTTCCAACTCAGTTTAATATTGTCATTAAAAAAAAAAAAACCATCATATGTAAGCATCATATGTAAGCATAGCATTCTCATCAATAGCCCAATATATAAATTAAATGCAGCTGCACTGATTTAGCGATAACTTCAAAACAGAAACCAACATGCTTTACTAATGCCTTAATTCGCCCGATTAGCATCTTTAAACTTCAAAACATGATTCAAGGCTAATAAACTGATGTAGCGACATTGCTAAGGCGATAATCAAATTATTAATAATTTAGCAAACCTCCAAACTGCCTAACCATTAATAATCCACAACAGTTGCACATGCAATTAACCCACAATTAACATCATGTTCGTAATTTCCTTGGTTTCCAATCTAAGTTCACCCAAACTGATTCCTAACCTCAAATCAATATGCGATAACTAATTTAGTTAAAATCATTGAAATTAATAGTAATTTAGGAGGAAAGGAACGCTCACATCGAATTGATGATCGTTCGAAGTTGTCGGCTCAGTTCTAGGCGATCGAAGAGCACCAATCATTCGGCTCTTGCTCACCACGCACGTTAGTCCTTTATTCACGCCCAAATTTCACCAAATTCGAACCCTAAACAAACCCAAATTTCGTTTACTAACTTGAGGTCGATTGGGTGTTTGAAATTGCGAAATTTTACTCCAATTTATAGAAAATTGAAATAACTAGGAGCTAAATTATATAGCCATACCTGAGCATGCATTCGTGCCCACATTTCACCGCCCAGACCCGCCGTAAACGTGGTGGGTTCGTCTGAAACCATGCCCAGATTCACGCAAAATGGTGACTACGTTGTGGGGGAGGCCGGAAGGGTAGGTTTTGCATAGTGAAGTGGCGAAAATTCTCTGAAAATGGAGCTTGGAGGCCATGGTTATGGTGGAGGAGAGGAGGAGGAAGAAGAAGAAGACTGAGAGAGAGTGTGAGATGTCGTGAATTGGGGGGGGGCTCGCGGCAGGGTAAGGAGGAATAAGGGGGGTCACGCGTTAATGACTAAAACGCTCTCTCTCTATTTTTTTTGTTCGAAGCTGTTTCATATAAGACGTCACTAATCTAATTCGTAACCCGAATTCTAAACCCGAATCGATAATATAACATTTTATCGATCACTTGTTCCCAGATACAGTCAGGTTTGATTTAATAAGCATCGAACTATATCTAAGGTTGACAACCTAATCGCATTCGGGTTCCTAATCGATTTGATACTCGTTAGCAACCGGTAATAGCGCTTGCTTGAAATCTTTGAACGATTTTCAAAACTACTAATAATAATATTATTACTAGCGACAAGAATATTCTTTTTAGTAAAATCATCGCTCATATAAACACGTCAATAGTTAATTTAACTCATATCATTAAATAAAATAGGTTTTGTAACGTAAAAAGGCGTTATGGACCGCTTGACAGAAAACAAGGTACGCGGGCCTTACAACGCACTTAAGGGAACTTGATGGCTAGTTAGGAGAACGTGTCCATCATACTTTGTTGAGGCGGGTGCTTGCACGCAACTTTGCTCGAGATTTTCGTCCACCGAAGTCTCCTTATTAAAAACAATATTGTCGTTACTAATATGAGTATTACACTCCATATTATTATCAGTTTCCATAGAAGTCGCATTTAAATCTACTGTTTCCTCTACAATCTCATCATTATGAATCACTTGCTCCTCTGAATCCCATAAGATATGGAAACGAGATCTCTCCTGAATAGGAGGAAGATTTTGGGGATTGCGTGGATTGCTCATTGTAGATTGTCTAGCACCATTACCATACTGGACACCCTCATTTTGGGACCTTCCAACCTCAGTCTCCTAAGGGGGGGGGGGGTGTGGGTCTGGAGACGGGTTGGGTTTGCTTTGCCTGGGGTCGAGTTGAATTTTTCCTCACTGGTTTCTTCATTAACATCCATGGACCAAATTCCTCCATGTATTCCGGTCGGTTTGCTGAAATCGCAGACGTTGGATCACCAAGCCTTTCGTCATGAGGATGATTTGCCCCATTATCACCTAAGAGGATGGGACAACACTCATCCTTGTGTTCTGTTTTGCCACATTTGAAGCATATCAAGCGAAGCCCTTCATATTATATACGCCAGATGCCCCCATTTAGTCGGAACTTAGATAGTAATGGTTTTGACAAATCAACTTGAACACTTAAATGAGTAAACTTGCCTCGTTCCACATGTGTTGTGGTTCGATCAACCTGAACAACTTCTCCTTCCTTTTCTCCAATCATGTCAAGAATTCTCATTAAAGTATTCAACGCTAAGAAAGGGAATACGAATCCAAGCGGTAAGAAAGCGAATTGGTTCTTCATCGGGTACAAAGTTAGGCACCCACTTCCAAATGGTGAAGTAATTATCCCTAATGAGCCAAGGGCCTTGAGTAAGCACATGATTGTAGTCATCTATATTCGAGAATCTAGCAATGCAGTAGTCACATCCTATGTCGATCAGTGCGAAATCTCCTTTAAGTGCCCATTTAGTCAGCAAGCTCCTTTGTAATTGCTTATACCCAATACCCCTTTCAAATAGTTTGACAATTAGAGCTTTGCTGCCATGGCTTTCTTAGCCTCATTTTCTGCTCACGTGTTAGCGTGATCACAGGGCACGTTGGGTCATGATTTGAATTAGGTTCATCATTCTCTGTATCTCCCTCATCTCCTTCTGGTTCCCATAAAGAGTTACCGTGGCGAGAAAAGGGGAGGTTAGGGTTGTTCGCCATAAGCCTCTCTCAAAAAGTTCCATAAGCATGGGGTCTACCCTTTTCCTTCAAAGGGTTGCCTTGGACATCTGCAGATTTGTGGGAGAGGTTTCTATATCCATTGTTTCTGGAACGCTTTAGTATCATTCATAAGAAATTCTTGCAATCCCATTTGCTGAAATCCACGCTTCGCTTTCTTTCTTGATGTGGTTTCTAAGTCTCGCTCTTCGGTTGAAGGTTCATGTGGGGTCTCCCCATGGGGAGACGTTTCTGTAACCATTCTTTCTCTCTCGTCCTTTTTCTCTCTTGGAGGTTGGAGCGCAAATTGACAACCTATTAGCTGTGGGCGAAATTGGGTATGAAGATGTCTTGAAAAGTATTTTTTGTTTTTAAAAAGACATGCAGTAAAATTTAATTTGGTCCCTATTTTTTAATTATTTTTTAATTAAAAATAATTTTTTATGTACTAGTTATCTTATTTTCTTTCCAAAAAGAATTAAATTGATGTCATATGCACAAATTAACTTTATTGATAAAGCCTGCATTAGCAGCTTAAATTAGTTATTTATAAAAGAAGTATTTGATAAAATTAGCTGTTTTTAAAATAATATTTAGTAAAATTTTATTTGTTCCCTTATTTCTAAATTACTTTTAATTTAAAATAATTTTTTATTTACTAGTTATTTATTTTCTTTCTAAAAGGAATCAAATTGATGTCATATGTATAAATTAATTTTATTGATAAAATCTTAATGTGTTACTAGTTATACATAATTTGTATTCTTATTAATCTTTTTTACTTTTCAACTTGGGTATATCTATCTATATGATAATTATGTTTTAAAATATTATTTTTTATTTGCTATATATTTTATTATTATGAATTAAAATTTATATATGTGAATGATTTAATCTTGAATAGATTAAATTTAAATAATATAAACATCAAATATCACTACAAAAGGCTAATGACATATTAGTATAATTTTTTCAAACTCTTGTGTATTTATATTATTTTTACAAACGGCTATTCCCAAAAGACTAATGGAAAGAGCCTTTTGAGAAAGAGCTTTTCATGACCAAACAGCAATAACTCTTCAACCAAATACCAATTTAGCTATTTTGACTAGTCAAAACAATTAAAACCTCCCAAAAAACTCTTTTTCTTCAAAAACCTCTTGCAACCAAAAACCCCAATATTTTATGTAGCTTGGCTTCTTGGTTTGCCCACGAAAATTTCAATTTTGCATTGTTATAATTTGACATATATTACGTAGCATTTGTATCAATGCATGGGAACAAGCTTTTTTAATTTGTTATTGATGGTATTTTATTTTTTTTAAAAAAATATTTGTCTTTGAAGTTAGGTGGATACTAAGGAGAAAAAACAATAATATACGACCATGTTGTTCACTTATAAAGTGGATCTAATCTATGTAAATTAATAGGTACCTTTCTTCAATCTTTGACTTACACGCACACACATAAAAAAAGGTCCCTTCAACATAAATAAATATTAGAAAAGCGGCTATAAAATGCACAATAATTAGTGAGATAATTTATAGTGTTAAGATAGTATACTTGGGGAAATATTGCTAGTTATGTATAGGTTTGATCACCAACGATGCATCAATCATTGTGCATGGGAGAATCTGAATCATCTGATGACTAATATTTAATTTTAAAGCAAAATAAATGAGGACAAGACAGCAACTCCCACATACTGAAAGGATTTCTATGGCTCAGTAAATTTGGGCTTAGGGTTAACACTCCATAAAGGTTTTAGCCTTGGACATCACTCCCTCAATCTCCGAACGGCTTACAACGTGGATTGAGCTTTTCTTGTGTGATGTGGGTGCTAGCTTGGGACCCCACTCACCGCTTTTTTTTTTTTTTTTTTTTTTTTTTTGGTGGTTGCCTCCGGGGGGGGGGGGGCCTGCCCATCACTTTACGAGGCGGGTCCAAGACTCAGTTTAAAAAGACCCAAAAAGTGGGGCCACTTGTTACATATTGGTCCTCGTAGTTTTGGAACCACGCCTAGCATTTGTCAAGACCACGGTTTCTAAATACCCGCCATGATCTAATTTTAAAATTTGGCATCTAATAAATTAAATTTTCTTTTTCTAGAGGCGATAGATGTTATTGTCCACCTTCATCTTCTATGTTAGGTAAAAAGACCCCAAAAAAAAAAAAAATTGATGCCAGGGCCACTTGTTACATATCGGTCCATGTAGGCCTATGACCA
>JAKOGI010002929.1:25000-76877 GCA_029747015.1 Carnegiea gigantea
ATCGCAGTTTGGAGCGATAGCGACACAAGTGACAGTGAAAGTGTACCACCCCTAATTTTCTAATTCCTTATTTGCTACTGATTTAACCTGAATACCAACAGCAACTCCTAACGGGGTGTTACCGCCATATTCTCTTCTTGGGAATACCAAGCTGGATATCATAACTGACATTTAATTGTAAAGTCTTTACAAAACAAAACTTAGCATACATGGTTCCAAACCTTAAACACAAAACTTAAACACCGCAATTTAAGCCAACTATATTTTTATTACAACTACTAAAATTCTTTTTAAACATGATCAGCATTCGAGGCTCGCTCTACTCTCATGTCCCCAGTCCCAAGTACAGCTAGATCACCTAAAAACAAAACATTTTATAACAGTGAGATAAACTCAGTAACATTCACCCCCAATAGTCAAACACACATACAAATTCATTTTGAAAACATTTTAGAGGAAGGGACAGTAACACATTTTCAAAGCATGCAAACCATTATCACCACTTTCCTTGGTTATCATATTCAGAATCACACTTCCATAGTTCCATCCATAATGTTTCAGTTTCAGATAAGTTTTTGGGTGAGCGACCCCAGTGGGTCTCATGGCCTGCACCCTAACCTGGTGCAGCCGTTTAACTCTTTCCTGGCCTACCGCTCCTCAGTCGGTTATCGCTTAACTTTCCTGACCTACCACCATCATAGGTGGTTACCAATGACCTAGCACACGTCTCCGTCGAGCACGTAGCCGCTCACATGCATGCACTTAATACCCGGGGAAGGCTATAGCCTTCAACCAATTCAAACAGAGTTAACTCACCCTATACAGTTCTTTTCAGTTAATGATCTTTTTCCGCTTTACTGGAGGTCAACTTGACATGTTCAGTTTATTCGGATTTAAGCACTTTTCCCCACAGAAATCGAAATACAAATACAGAACTCCAAACACAATCACAGCAAGTTTGAACTTTTATCATATGGAAAATTTCCGATTTCCAAAACATAACACAACATACCGTTCCCATCAGGTAATCACTTTCAAATTATAAACCAGTGTTCATTCAGTTGAAAAGAAATGCCAAAGGTTCCATACAAGAACTCTAAAACATTTATAGTTTTAGCAACACGGGGAAAAGATTAGGGCATGACTGTTACCTGGATACCGTACAAATTTACGGGCTCGGTTACTTTAGTAGGAGTTCAATGCTCCTCACATGGGCCCACATACAGCCCATAGTCAGTCCACATTTAATATAGAGCATCCTTCAGCCTCCCCCAAATTTATAAGAAAAATTCCCAGACTTTGGTTCAACCGAAACCCTATTATTAGTTAAGGTTCGGCTGGCCAGTTTCTGGGTCCAACTTCCAGAAGCTATAACTTTTGTTCCCGGTATCCAATTCTAGTGTTCTTGGTCAATCTGGAAACCTTAAAATGTTCTCTATCTTTTCTATGTTTAGAGTTTGGCCCGGTTTTGCCCCAAACCCAGTCAAATTTTTTTGCTTTTTTCAGAAATGTCAGTGACTGCCTTTCTAAGACAGTCCCGGGAAATTTTTACCAAAACCTTGGTTACACTGCTCCAAATGACCCAATTCCAAAATGACATTATTTGGCATATCTAGAGGCTCCTACTCAGTAAATTTCATAATTTTTTGGCAATCAATACCGGCATAGGGAAATTTTCCAAATTGAGGGTAAAATAACCCAGACTTTGTCTCCCAGATTCTGCCCAGATTTTTAGCCTAAGTTTCCACCCTCATAACTTTTTCTCTGGACTTCTAAAAATCACGTTCTTCCCCAATCCAGATGGGTAATTTTGTCTACTAAAACTTTCATGTTTAGCACTTCTACACATTCGCAACGTAAGTAAGTCTAAAAATTCAAAAATCGCACCCTATACCTATAGTTCCTGGTTTTGACAGTGCTCGGTATTTCGGCCATATCTCTTACAATTTAACTCCGATTCATCCAATTCAAAAACCCACAAAATTTTCATATCCTAATCTAACTATTGTAAAAATTCAAAATTTTTGAACGACCAGAATAATTATACCGAATTTTCAAAGTCGAGCCAAAATAGTGTGAATCTTGTCCAAAATATCTGACCCTTTTATGCATGGTTTTCGCTCGTTTCGAGTTATCCAAAAATACATCCGTACATGTTAAACATCCTTAGACCCTTTCCTAGACCCAACCATGCCAAAGGAACCCACCTTTATTAAGACTAAAGACAAAACAATAAAACATTATTACTAGTACCTTTAATCGAAATCGGATCTAGTTCGAGGGAAACTCCTCCTTTGTTCAAATTCAACGCTAAAAGTGCTGAGAAAATAATGAAAGTTATATCAAAATCTTTATTCGCAATGGTCTTAAAAATTATAAAACAAGGAGATTTAAAAGTGGGGGTTTTGGATGCATGGAGTGCATGAATCTATATATTACTTGGCTTTCTCTTACCAATACAAGGGGGATGGGCTGGTGGAGTGTGGCGGCCGGGCAGTGGCCGGGTGGCAGTGCAAAGGTGTAGAGAGAGAGGGGGAGAGAGAGAGAGAGCCAGATGTGAGAGAGAAGTGGGGAGGGGAGGTTAGGGTTGGGGGCTAAAAAAAAAAAGGGTTTACGTGAGGAGGGAAAAACCAACTTTCAAATTTTTTTTTTAAATAAAGAGAGGGGGGCGGCTGAAAAGGGGGTTTAGGGTTCCCTTTTTTTTGAATAATAATAATAATGATAATAGGATAATAATAATAAAATAATAATAACAATGATAATAACTATACCCATAGTAATGGTAGCATTGGGAGTTTTTTTAAAAAAAAAATCAGAAAGGAAAATTTTAGAGATTTTAAAAACTTCCCAAAAATATATTAAGAAAATTTATTAGAAGGCCCCTTAGACGAAATGAATTTCACGAGGACTCATTGGCATTGACTTGGGTTGACTTGGGCCTAGGTCGGTCCAACTGGACATAATTTTCGAGTCGAATTTTCGGGGTTTTACATGCTACCTCACTTAAGAAAGTTTCATCCCCGAAACTTCACTATGCCGCGACATACCATCATCACAACCTTAATTTCTGAGGTTTTACATGCTACCCCACTTAAGGGGTTTCGTCCTCGAAACTGATACGCACCTGGTTAAGAAAATAGGTAGGGATATTTGTCTCGCATTTCCTACTCCGGCTCCCAAGTGGCCTCAGATGTCTCATAGTTGGCCCAAAGGATCTTCACCAGGGGCACCGTCTTCCTACGGAGGTGCTTTTCCTGTTGGTCCAAGATCTGTATCGGCTGCTCCTTATATGACAGGCCTACCTGGAGTTGTATGGGTTTGGGTTCGATTATGTGTGAGGGATCTGTAATGTACTTCCATAGTTGCGACACATGGAACACATTATGTATTCTCTGAAGCCTGGTCGGTAGCTCCAGTCGGTCAGCTACCTCCCCAATTCGCTGTGTGACCGGGTATGACCCGACGTACCTCGGGCTAAGCTTCCCTACCTTCCCAAACCTCGCGACTCCCTTGGTTGGGGAAATGCGAAGAATACCTGGTCTTCTACCTGGAACTCAATGGGTCTACGCCTCCAATCCGCATAACTCTTCTAGCAGCTCTAGACGGCCTTCATTTATTCCTGAATCACTCTTACTTTGTCCGTGGTGGCCTGGATTAACTCTGGTCCGATGGTCAAGGCCTCATCGATCTCTTGCCAACAAAGCAGAGTCCTGTATTTTCTCCCATATAGTGCCTCGTACGGGGCCATGCCAATACTCGCGTGGTAGCTGTTGTTGTAAGAAAATTCAATTAGTGCTAGTTGTTCATCCCACATACTCTTAAAGTCCAACGCGCAAGCCCGCAGCATATCTTTCAAGGTTTGCATAGTGCGTTCAGTCTGCCCATCGGTTGTAAGGTGAAAGGCAGTACTAAAGCGTAACAACGTTCCAAACGCTTTCTGCAGCTTCTGCTAAAATTTAGATTGGAATCGGGTATCCCGATTCGACACCATGGAGCTGGGTACCCTCTATAGCCATACTATCTCCTCGAGGTAGGCTCGAGCTAACTGATCCAGGGTCCACGTATTCCTCATGGCTATAAAATGTGCCGACTTCATGAGCTTATCTACTATAACCTAAATCGCATTATGCTTCCTCTGGGTCAGTGGCGACCCCATGACAAAATCCATGGACACAGAGTCCCATTTCCACTCAGGGACATCTAACGGCTATAAAAGTCCCGCGGGTCTTTGGTATTCTATCTTCACTCAATGGCAGGTCAGGTACTTTGCCACAAAATCAGCCACTTCTTGTTTCATATTACTCCATCAAAACGTTTGTTTTAGATCCTTATACAGCTTATTTCCCCCAGGGTGTACCGAATGTGGAGTATTATGTCCCTCATCTAGGATCTTCTTCTTGAGTGCCTCTACAGTTGGAACACACACACGATTATGGAATCGTATGGTACCATCTTCATGAATTATGAACCCGGGCGCCTTTCCCGCCAATATCTCTTCTCTTATTCGCTCCAGTTGAGGGTCCGTGGTTTGGGCTAGTCGGATTTCCTCTATGAGAGTCGGCTGTGCCTCCAAGGCGTAAAACATAGGTTTAGCCCCTGGAGTGATCACATTAAGTTCTAACCTTCTAAATTTTTGGCATAGCTAATTAGAAAGCATTATCAAACAACTTAGTGTTAGGTATGGCCTGCGACTCAACGCATCCGCCACTACATTGGCCTTCCCAGGGTGGTACTAAAAATGGACGTCATAGTCCTGTAGGAACTCTAGCCACCTTGTCTGTCTCAGATTTAGATCCTTCTGCGAGAAAAGGTATTTCAGACTCTGGTGATCGGTGAATACTTCACAACGAACCCCGTATAGGTAATGTCTCCAGATTTTGAGAGCAAACACGACCGCGACTAGCTCCAGATCGTGAGTCAGGTAGTTTCGCTCGTGTGCCTTCAACTGTCGCGAAGCATATGCAATTACCCGTCCATCTTGCATTAACACGCACCCTAACCCATTCCTAAAAGCATCACTATACACCACGAAGTCCTGCTCCGCAATAAGTAGAGCCAGTATCGGTGTACTCATAAGTCTCTTCTTAAGCTCCTGGAAGGCTTCTTCACATTTTTCCGTCCATTCGTACTTAGTAACCTTTCTGGTCAGGTTGGTAAGCAGGGTGGCAATTTTCGAAAAGTTTTGGACAAATCGACGGTAATATCCCGCCAAGCCCAAGAAGCTCCGTACTTCGGTTGGGTTCTTAGGTCTAGGCCCAGTTATCACCGCCTCAATCTTTTGTGGGTCCACCGATACTCCCTCACTGGACACTACATGTCCTAAAAAAGCTACCTTCTCCAACCAAAACTCACATTTTGAGAACTTGGCATATAACTCATTCTTCCTTAGTACATCCAGGGCTACCTGTAAGTGGTGGGTGTGCTCATCTGGGGTTCTCGAATAGATCAGGATATCGTCAATGAAAACCACCGTGAACTTATCCAAATAGGGCTTAAAGACCCTGTTCATAAGATCCATGAATGCCGCTGGGGCGTTGGTGAGGCCAAAAAAGGGCATCACTGTGAACTCATAGTGGCCGTATCGAGTATAGAATGCAGTTTTGGGTATATCCTCATCCTTGATTCAGAGTTGATGGTACCCTAAACGGAGGTCTATTTTGGAAAAGTTCCCTGCGCATCGTGGTTGGTCGAACAAGTCATCTATTCTTGGTAGGGGATAATGGTTCTTCACCGTTATCTTATTTAACTCCCGGTAGTCTATACACAATCTTAGTGTCCCATTCTTTTTCTTCACAAATAAGACCGGGGCTCCCCATGGAGATGTACTAGGTCAAATATAACCCTTATCTAGAAGTTCCTCCAACTGTGCCTTCAATTCCTTGAGTTCAGCTGGCATCATCCGATAAGGTGCCTTGGAAATAGGGGTGGCTCCGGGGGTTAAGTCGATGCAAAACTCCACCTCTCTAAGGGGTGGCATAACAGGGATTTCATTGGAAAACACATCTGGGAATTCCCTCGCTACATGGATGTCATCTAGGGAAGGTCCTGCATCCTCGATTTTGACTACATGACACAGGAACCCTTCGCATCCCTTACCTAACAGCTTGTGAGCTCTCATTACTGACACCAACTTTATCCCCATCCTAGGCCTCTAGCCCCTATGCACTACTTTCTCTCTGTTAGGCCCTCTTAGGGTGATTTTTCGTTTGGAACAGTCTATCTGGGCCTGGTACTTAGCTAACTAGTCCATTCCCAAGATAATCCCAAAGTCTGTCAACTTGAACTTATACAGGTTCGCCGGGAATTCACATTCATACATTTTCACAGGATAACCCTCATATAACTCTTCACACGACACAGTTTTCCCGTTAGGGAGCATTACAGTTAGTAGGGAGGATTTTTGGGTAGGGTCTAGTCCCAAGGTCTCAATTAGCTTAGTAGATATAAATGAGTGTGTGGCATCCGAATCAAATAAGACGTCCACAGATTGAGTTAAGAATGGAAAAGTACCCATCACTACGTTCGGAGTATCCACAGCTTCCTCTTTTTGCATCACATACACCCAGCCCCTAGTGTTCCAGGGTAGTTTGTTGGAGGGTCGGGACTGAGCCGACTGGGGTGCCCGTTTCTGCTGGTTGGGATAGGCCGTCTGTCCTCCCCTGCTTTGATATGGAGATTGAGGCCGCTGCCGCTGCCCCTGCCCTTGGTTCTGCTTCTGTCCCTGACTCTGCCCTTGTCCTTGCCCGGGAGGGGGTGGAGGAAGTGGGCAGTTTCGCACTTGGTGTTGATGGCTTCCACAGCGGAAGCACCTCTTCACTGTCCGACACTCTCTGGCGAAATGTCTTGGCTTCCCGCAAGCGTTGCAGGTCACCTTGGGCCATGTGTTGGGATACGGGCCCCCTCGATTGAAACTGCCAGGGTGCTGTCCCCCAGCGGGTCTACGGTTCTACTCCTGCATCTGGAAGTTTCCTCGGTTGTCTCCCTTCCTCTTGGTACCCCTATGTTCGTTGAAGTAGTGACTCCGCTCCTTCATTGCTCTTTCCACGTTGATCGCGGTGTCGTATAGATCGACATAAGAGGCATACTGCCGTACTGATATTCGTTCTTTGATAGTTGGGTTGAGCCCGACCTCAAACCTATTCATCTTCAGCCTCTCGTCAGCTATGAAGGCTGGGGCGAAGCGCGACAACTCCATGAATTTGGAGGCGTACTCGAGAATGCTCATGCTCCCCTGCTGCAATTGCATGAATTCATTCTCCTTAGCCTTCTGGAGTGAGGTGGGGTAGAAATGGTCCTTTATCATCTCCTTAAAGTTACCCCATCCGAACCCAGGTTCGTGTTGTCTTTCCTGTACTGTAGCCCACCAAAGGTCGGCTTTGTCCTTTAGGTAGAATACTGCAAATCCTACCTTCTACTCCTCAGGGCACTGGAGTGCATCGAATAACTTCTCCATCCCTCTAATCCAGTCTTCGAAGGTTTTGGGGTCGGGAGTGCCATCGTAAACGGGTGGGTGATGACTTGCAAACCGCTTGAACATATAAGAGTTATCCTCTTCCATCCTCTTCCCCTTAACCTCCATTAACCTTTGGATTTGTTCATTTTGGAGCCGTAGTTGCTCCCCTTGCTTCTGCAGCATCTCCAGCAGCAACAAGTTAGTGGGTTCGGCTCTCATGGGCGGGTTTGTTTCATCGATCTGACTACGAGACCCATTCCCATTTCGAGGACGTAGAGCCCCAAGTCGTTCCCTTAGGGCTCCCATAGGGATGTCCTGATTTGTAGGGACCCTTGTTTCAGGGTGGGGTCCAGTTTGGGACTCGCTGTCGTGGTCGTTGCTTCCTGCCATTCTAGTTGGGAAAACAATTCGGGTTTAATTCCTTCCCTAATAGTTCACAACTTAGGTTCTACCGAATTGCAAATATACTGTACATGCCAGCGCATAATGTAACATTTAACAGGAGTTCGATCTCAGTATACTACCACGTTCAGGTGGTACAACCACCACATTACATGCTCAGATAGTTCACATCAGACAGGCATCACGTTCACACGGTTCACGATTTATCAATATAATCATTGTATTGCATAGCATTTCAATTACATAAGAGTTTCACACTAACACTTTTCAACAGGGGATGTTGATATTCAAATAGTCTAAAGAGATTTTATTGCATAACATTTCAATAACATAAGAGTTCCACACTAACACTTTTCATTACATCTCAGCGTATATCTTTAACAGCCCCAGGGGCTCAATAAGAAACAGAGAAAACAACTACCACAATTATTCTAGCAAGGAAAAGAAAAAAAATTCCACTACCTAACTACCTCTAGCTTCTACTGGTCAGGGGCGTCCAATAGGCAGGTACCCCTACACATCCGGCCACACCTACCCTGCTTCCAGTGGGTCACCCCTATCTCACACTCGGCCCTCTCCCACATGGAGTTTATCTTCTCTTCCAAGTCTTCCGAGCCACTGGTTTGCTCGTCCTGTGCGGGATGGTCCCTTTCTTCATCTTCCTGGTCCCCCACTAGGTCTTCACTCCCCATCTGCTGTCCTTCGCTAACGTCCAAGTCTCCCTCAGGGTCTTCTTTAGGATCTTCCTCGGGATCTTCCTCCATGGGTTCTTCCTCGAGATCTTCCTCCATGGGTTCTTCCTCAGGGTCCTCATATAGGGCTTCTTCTTCCTCAGGTTCCGCTCTAGGTTCCTCAGTCATTAGTCCCTTTTTACTCTCAGTCTCCTCTTCCTCAGTGTCCCCTCCAAAGGGTGGTGGTGGGTTGGCATCCTCAGAGTTAGGGGTGTTGGGTTCGTCATAAGGACCTACATCTATTAGGTGGTCCACTAGTTCATTCAAGTTGAAACCCATAGGCAGCCACTTGCATAAGCAACAGTCCCTAGCGACCATGAATGCTCTCTCCGCAGGATGAAGTTCCTCAACTCTATAATGCCACAAGGGGTCCCCCCAAAGAGTTAAAAGGAAGAAGAGGGCCTGGTTATGGTCGAATCTTAAACAATCATCGGGAACCTCAGCTAGTCTCCCATGGATAAAAACTTCCACTCGCTCCAAGTGACTCTCCAAACTGACCCCGGGAACCTTCCCCAATCTCTGGTGGCGACAAGGTCGTCCCATACACCCACAGTGGCGAGCCACATTCATCCTAGACATTAATAGATCCAAATCAGATATATAAACACAAAGAGGTAAACATATACAAGCATACTCCCTTCCCGACCTACACTCACGCTCCAAGCAATCCTTAAGTCTACCAGTTTTAGAGTTATTAAACAGTATTACTCTTTGTCTTTTAGGTGAGCCTTCAGGTTAGCTAACCTGTCTCTGATACCACTTTGTAACACCCCCAATTTTCTAATTCCTTATTTGCTACTGATTTAATCTGAATACCAACAGCAACTCCTAACGGGGTGTTACCGCTATATTCCTTTCTTGGGAATACTAGACTAGATATCATAACTGACATTTAATGCAAAGTCTTTACAAAACAAAACTTAGCGTACATGGTTCCAAGCCTTAAACACAAAACTTAAACACCGCAATTTAAGCAAACTATATTTTTATTACAATTACTAAAATTCTTTTTAAACATAATTAGCATTCGAGCCTCGCTTTACTCTCATGTCCCCAGTCCCAAGTACAGCTAGATCACCTGAAAACAAAACATTTTATAATAGTGAGATAAACTCAGTAACATTCACCCCTAACAGTCAAACACACATACAAATTCATTTTGAAAACATTTTAGGGGAAGGGACAGTAACACATTTTCAAAGCATGCAAACCATTATCACCACCTTCCTTGGTTATCATATTCAGAATCACACTTCCATAGTTCCATTCATAATGTTTCAGTTTCAGATAAGTTTTTGGGTGAGAGACCTCAGTGTGTCTCATGGCCTGGGCCCTTACCTGGCGCAGCCGTTTAACTCTTTCCTAGCCTACCGCTCCTCAGGCGGTTACCGCTTAACTTTCCTGGCCTACCACCATCATGGGTGGTTACCGATGACCTGGCCCACGTCTTCGCCGAGCACGTGGCCGCTCACATGCATGCACTTAATACCCGGGGAAGGCTATGGCCTTCAACCAGTTCAAACAGATTCAACTCACCCTATCCAGTTCTTTTCAGTTAATGATCTTTTTCCTCTTTACTGGAGGTCAACTTGACATGTTCAGTTTATTCGAATTTAAACACTTTTCCCCACAGAAATCGAAATACAAATACAGAACTCCAAGCCAATCGCAGCAAGTTTCAACTTTTATCATATGGAAAATTCCGACTTCCAAAACATAAGACAGTATACCGTTCCCCTCAGGTAATCACTTTCAAATTATAAACCAGTGCTCATTCAGTTGGAAAGAAATGTCAAAGGTTCCATACAAGAACTCCAAAACATTCATGGTTTCAGCAACACAGGAAAAAGGTTAGGGCATGACTGTAATATGGATACCGTATAAATTTACGGGCTTGGTTACTTTAGTAGGAGTTCACTGCTCCGCACCTGGGCCCACATACAGCCCATAGTCAGTCCATATTTAATATAGGGCATCCTTCGGCCACCCCCAAATTTATAAGAAAAATTTCCAGACTTTGGTTCAATCGAAACCCTATCCTTAGTTAAGGTTCGATTGGCCAGTTTCTGGGTCCAACTTCTAGAAGCTATAACTTTTGTTTCTGACATCTAATTCTAGTGTTCTTGGTGAATATGGAAACCTTAAAACGTCCTCTATCTTTTCTATGTTTAGAGTTTGGCCCGGTTCTATGTCAGTGACTGCCTTTCCAGGGCAGTCCCGGGAAATTTTTACCAAAACCCTGGTTACGCTACTTCAAATGACCTAATTCCAAAATGACGTTATTTGGCACATCCAGAGGCTCCTACTCAGTAAATGTCACAATTTTTTGGCAATCAATACTAGCCTAGGGAAATTTTCCAAATTGAGGGTAAAACAACCCAGACTTTTTGGCATAACTTTCCATCCTCATAAGTTTTTCTCCCAACTTCCAAAAATCACGTTCTTGCCCAATCCAGACGGGTAATTTTGTCTACTAAAACTTTCATGTTCAGCACTTCTGCAAATTCGCAAGTAAGTAAGTCTAAAAATTCAAAAATCGCACCCTATACCTGTAGTTCCCGGTTTTGACAGCGCTCGGTATTTCGGCCATAACTCTTTCAATTTAACTCCGATTTGTCGAATTCAATAACCCACGAAATGTTCACATTCTAATCTAACTAGTTTAAAAATTTCAAAATTTTTGCACGACCAAAATAATTATACCGAATTTTCAAAATCGAGCCAAAATAGTGTGAATCCTGTCCAAAATATTCGACCTTTTTATGCACGATTTTTGCTCGTTTCGAGTTACCCAAAAATATACCCGTACATGTTAAACATCCTTAGACCGTTATCCAGACCCAACCATGCCAAAGGAACCCACCTTTACCGAGATAAAGACAAAACAACATTAAAAAATTGTTACTAGTACGTTTAATCGAAATCAGATCTAGTTCGAGGGAAACTCCTCCTTCGTTCAAATTCAACGCCGAAAGTACTGAGAAAATAATAAAAGTTATATCAAAATCTTCATTCGCAATGGTCTTAAAAATCATAAAACAAGGAGATTTAAAAGTGGGGGCTTTGGATGCATAGAATGCATGAATCCATGTATTACTTGGCTTTCTCTTACCAATACAAGGGGGATGGGCCGGTAGGGTGTGGCGGCACTGGGGCTACCGGGCAGTGGCCGGGCGACGGTGCAAAGGTGTAGAGAGAGAGGGGGAGAGAGAGAGAGAGAGAGAGAGAGAGAGAGAGAAAGAGCTAGATGTGAGAGAGAAATGGGGAGGGGAGGTTAGGGTTGGGGGCTAAAAAAAAAGGGTTTACGTGAGGAGGGAAAAACCAACTTTCAAATTTTTTTTTTTAATAAAGAGAGCGGGCAGCTGAAAAGGGGTTTTAGGGTTCCCTTTTTTTTGAATAATCATAGTGATAATAGGATAATAATAATAAAATAATAATAACAATGATAATAACTATGCCCATAGTAATGGTAGCATTGGGAGTTTTTTAAAAAAAAATCAGAAAGGAAAATTTTGGAGATTTTAAAAACTTCCCAAAAATATATTAAGAAAATTTATTAGAAGCCCCCTTAGACAAAATGAATTTCACGAGGACTCATTGACATTGACTTAGGTTGACTTAGGCCTAGGTCGGTCCAACTGGACATAATTTTCAAGTCGAATTTCCGGGGTTTTACAGAAAGTGATGAAGAACACACCACTAACATCTGTCTCATGGCAAAAGAAGGACAAGATGATGGAAGATCTAAGTATGAAAGTACTAATGAGGTAGATTTATCAGCTCTCTATGAATTTTTTAAAGAAGAATTAATTAACGTCTTTAGCTAGTTGTGCTAAACTAGAACAAAAATATTTATCTAAATATAAAGTTATCAAGAGAAATTGTCGGGAATTAAATCAAAAAAATGTAACTCTTGAAAAACTGAACAATGACCTTCATGATAAAATTAAAAATTTAGAAAATAAAAATGCAGAATTGCAAGTCAAGTGTGACAAAGATCACGAAATAATCCTAAAAATTTACAAAAGGTCAAGAAAATTTACATAAATTGCTTTATCCCCAAAGAGCATCATTTAACAAAGAGGGAGTTGGATATAATCACTCAAAAAAAAAAAAAAAAACCTGCAAGAACTTCTTTGTTAAATCCACCCCACATAAAAGGATGCAAGAACATGTAATTATTGCTCCAAAATTCGATCATATTACCTATTCATGCCCATTTAAAAAACCATCCTCTAGAATCATTCAAATATGGTTTCCTAAGGGAATAAGACCACCTAACATGATAGCTATTGATGTTGAAACCAAATTTAATGTCCGAAGTAGAAGAAAGGTTTGATTTCTTGTTTTGTATGTGTACTTGAAATTCGGCAAAGATCTATGGTACCTGGATAGCGGATGTTAAAGACACATGAGCGATAATACTTCCTTGTTCACTGAAATCAAAAAGAAAGGACATAGAAGTGTCACATTTGGAGACACGGGCATAGGCAAAATAATTGCTGTCAGAAAAATCGGTAAAGATCCCTTGAACTCCGTTGATAATATCTATCTTGTTGATGGCTTAACATTTAATCTTTTAAGTATATCTCAATTATGTGACAAGGGAAACCTCATAACATTTGACCGAACAAACTGCATTGTAAAAAATAAAAAATCTGAAAAAATTACTCTTCATGGACCTAGAATTGAAAATGTTTATGCAATAGACATCGACAATATTCCCTCACACAATCTATCTTTTTTTAAAGTCTCACATCACGAGGACAATTGGCTATGGCATCGTAGACTAGGACATGCAAGCATGCATACTATTAAGAAATTAGCCAAAAATGAATTAGTACGAGGACTCCCAACATGCAATTTTGAATATGACCACTTATGTGATGCATGTGCTAAAGGAAAACAAGTGTGTAGCAGTTTTATGCCAAATATTATTAGTACATCCAAACCATTAGAACTCCTTCATATAGATTTATGTGGGCCCATACCTATACAAAGTTTAGGATATAATAAGTACATTCTTGTAATTGTTGATAATTATTCTCACTTCACATAGGTCTGTTTTTTAAAAGAAAAGAACGAAGTTTTGAAAGAAATTTCTAAACTCTGTAAGCAATTACAAGTCGAATATATATATATATATATATATATATATATATATATATATATATATATATATATATATATGTATATATATACACACACACACACATGCGTATATATAGACACACACACACATACACTCTGACCCTCTTTCCCTTATGTCATCTTCTCCTCAGGCCATGTACTTAATTAATGTTTGCAAAGTAATAAAATATTGTCTTGCATATAATATTAGGAGGGTTGATAATTGATAATACTATTGCTAACGTAGAGTATGTTTAGCTGGTCATAAATACTGGTGTAAACATAAATTTCACACCTAGAATAATTTAGACAAGAAATTAAGAAACAAATTTAACTTTATATTAATGTCGTGTAAATGGGTACCACCTCTGAATGGAATACAATGAAATAGTCCTCTGATTCAATCTCCTAATAACTTGAGTCTTCCCAGGGCGTGATCCTTGATCTCAGTTAATGCAAAATTAGCTGAAAAACTCTGAAATCGTTCTTGATCTTGATTTGTAGGTGGTTCATTGTTGACTTTGAAACTTACAAGTTTTGATCCTTCTCGCTTAGTAGCTGGATGTGACTTAGAGTTGAGCATCCGAATTCTACAATGTTGAATGCCAAATGAGGGTGAAGTACCCTTATTTATAGCTTCTGACAAATACGGTTAGAGCCGGCCTTTGGGCCTGGGCCTAAAAATTGTTTCTTTATTTTAAATAAAGAAAATAATTACTAATTTTTACATTATCGACGATATGTACTAGCTTTTAACTAGTTGAATTTTATCCACATTTAATTTTGACCAAGCGAGTCCACCAAAGTGAACGTGACATATGACCATTTGTGATTGGTCATTTTTTTATACGTGGCAACATCCAATATGTTGTAGAATTTTTTGCCTTATAAAAATGTCCCTCGAGAGTTGGTGTGCGCACGAACTTGGAGTATGTGTTTTTTTTTTTTTTTTAAGTGGCTAAGTCTCAAATGTTTAATTGATGCACATGATCAAAAATTTGATGGGTAATTTTTTTTATTTGTCAAGTAATTTTTTTTTTTGACTTGATACTTACCCGATGTTTTTTTTTTTTTGAAATTTAATGGATTGAATATCATCAAGGTGAGCCCAACTTAACAAATTCCCAAAAGAACTTGGGCCCAAGAAAATAAATTGAGGCCCAAGAAAACCCCCTTTTTTTTCTTTTTACATAATTCATTTTTTTCCTCCTTTTTCTCCCCTATTTTTAAGGCAATAAAAAAAAAATTTGAGTTGAAGCTTTTGCCCAGGAAGTGCACACATGTTTTCTCCCTTTTGTTTGTAATTTTTTGCCCTTTTTTTATACTGATGATAATTTTGAGTTGATGATATGTGATAGAACTCTACCAATAACTGTTGATAAAATTTTTCCACAACTCAAAGATATAAAAATTCTTGATATTTGAATTATAGTAGGACTGGGAAGCTTCAATTGCCCGCTACTATATAAACCCATATGCAGGCAATTTCACCTCAATTCAGTGCGTTTCAACTTGAGGTGATTCCCCTTTTCTTTTCAAATACCTTCATCTTCCATATATGTATGTATGTATGTATGTATGTATGTATGTATGTATGTGTGTGTGTGTGTGTCTACATATATATATATATATATATATATATATATATATATATATATATTATATATATATATATATATATATATATGCGTCTTCTTTTTCTTGTTACTCGTGTATCATATTTTGCACCTGACTTCTATGGTTGAACAAAATCTTGTTGTTCTGAATTCTATGATTGCATCTTCAATGGGAAGAAGATTAGAAGGAAGCCTCCATAGACAAGGATAGACAAGGATTGAGGGAGATAAAATTAGTTAAACACTTCAAATAGCACATCGATGGGTAATACAATAGATGAGAAAGTCGGCATGAAAGCCAAAAACAAGCACAAATTGACAGACCCACCATTGTTTATCTCTCCAAATACCGACCTTTCTCTATTTTGTGGCATAGCCTCCCAATATTTGTTCGCATCCCTCAAGTCCTACGCACCCAGTTCACCTTTGATTTCATCTCTTACATGCGAAATTAGGCGGTTTGAGAAGAACCCAAGCCAAAGTTTGAGTCCTTTTGCGAAATCTGAGGCCAATGGGGGGTTGGACAGGGAAATTAATGAAAAAGGGTCTGTGGGTTTGGAGGGAGATAGTGATGAATTGGAGGAGTCGAGCGTTGATGATGAAGGGCAGGAGGGAAAGGGTGATGAAGATGAAGCTAATGACAAGCTGATGCAAGTAGGAATGTCAATGGATCGGATTCGGATCGAATATTGTAGCATTCGAATCGACATCCGATTATATTTGAATCCAAAAATCTGATCCGAATCCGATCCGATGGATTCAATGAGAATCTCAGGATTCGATCCGAGTCGGATCGAATCAGAGTCAAATTTAATCTGATCCAAAATAATTCTTTTTACCATGCAATAATTTTGTACAAATTTTCTATATTCTACCCATCTATCGCTGCGATTTTAATCAAATCCTGACCATTTAAGCTAAATGAAGAATAAAAGAAGGAACATATTTCAAGCTTAACAAAATGAAAATGTGTTCCAATAATTATAAGTCTTAACAACTACGAGATACATCTAAAATATCACAAATAATATGTCCAGCTCATAAAAAGAAAAAAATCAGGAGTACAAATCCTCCACTTGCTTCATTTAGCCCTTCTTCTCTATTAGTCTCTGACTAGCATCACATATGTAATGATATCTATAAGTGTTATTTGTATAGAGTTGAGATTTTCATTAGAATTAACTGAATTAAGTGTTAGAATATAATTTTGATCATATCAATGGTCCATATATTGCCGTCTCTTTATCTCATCATGCCTATTCCATTTGCATCTTCATTACAACCATAGTAATATTAACACATATTACCTATTTGGACCCTCATTGACCTCTGTCAATGACACATCTAGGTTTCTAAAGGTGATGATTGAATGCTTTATTGAGAGGTCTATTAAAACTAAACACTCATTAAAAGATAATACATCAACAGAATCATCAATTTAGATCAACTTCAAAAAATGATCAAAATCAACAATCTTCTCAAACCCCCAAATGACAAAACCCAAAGTCTAACTTCTCTTATTCTTAACCCAAAAAATCTAAACAATAGAACACTCCAATTCATAAAAATATATATTTACATTTTGTTATATGAATTGTTAAATTAAGAAGAAAGAAGAGATGTGCACTCAAGAGAGAGATGATGAAATGCTCGACATCGGCGTTCTTAAAATCAGCGGGAAGATAGAGGCTCAGAGAGAGAGAGAGAGAGAGAGAGAGAGAGAGAGAGAGAGAGAGAGAGAGAGAGAGCGCGACTAGCGAGAGCACGAGACAGGAGACCAACTACCGAGCTGAGCAGCTTGCTTGAGAGCAACCAGTGAAGTGGCGAGGCAAGAGAGAGTAACTGGAAGCACTATTAGGGTTTCAATGTTTTAATTTTTCCATATTCAAAAAAGACCCGTTGAACAGCTGCTGGGTTGGGAACTGGGGGCGAGGCGGGGGGCCGGGGGTTGGGGGAAGGTGGTATATTGGGTAGGTTTTATTTCTAAAATTTTAAAATTTAAACTTAAATTTTAAATTTGAAATATTTCAAAAACTAGTCGGATCAGATTGAAAGTCAGATCGGATTTCATCCTACCTTCGAATCCGATTCGAATCCGACTCAGATTCGGATTATTTTTATCGGATTCGAACTCGAATTTTTCTGTCTCGGGTTCAAATTAGATAATTTTGCCACGGATTGGATCAGATTTGCTTCGAATTTGGATGTAACTGCCATCCCTAGATGCAAGGGAAGAGAGAGAGAGAGAGATCGAAGTGCGACAGAAGGAAGGGATCACATACCTCTTTTCACAATGAGGTAAATCTTATTTGTAACCCACAGTCTTTGGAATCATTATTTGAACCCCCTCATTTTGGAATTTATTATCATATGCAGGAAATTTGTTATTATTTAACCACCCTGATATTGGCACTTTTGGGCGGGACAGATGATAATAATTTTTAAGTTAAGGAAGGTTAAATAATAATTCCAAAAATTATGAGTTACAAATTTGATTTACATAAATGTGGAGGGGAGTGTATGATAATAATTCTTTTCTTTCTTAAACCCCCCTTTTTTAAGTTTTTTAAGGCTCCTGTGATCCTTTTTTTGTGATTAAAACAAGAATTAGTTATTTAATTAAATCAATTTGTGATTGTTTTAATTAATTTTTTTGGGTATTTTTTTGTAACTCCTTTTTTTCTTAAACTCAAAGTAATGCTTCTTCTTCTTCTTCTTCTTCTTCTTCTTCTTCTTCTTCTTCTTTCTTAGAAAGCTGTTGAATCGATGACTTCCCATGTTAGATCGTAAGTGAAGTTGACTTTTAAGATAAGGAATCATTTCTTCTTGTAGATTCGATTCTTCGCATGAGACTCTCTCACTTAATCTAATTGGGGTCGACTTGAATTTCTTCCTTTTAGCTGCAACTCCACCAGTTAGATCACAAAGTTAGGTTGACTTTTAAGACGAGAAATCGTTTCTCTCTACAGATTCGATTCTTCACAGGAGACTCCCTCACTTAATCTTTTTGGTGTCAACTTTGATTTCTTCTTTCTTCATGCGGTTCCCCCAATTAGATCGGGAAGTGAGGTTGAATTTTGAGGCAAGGAATCATTTCTCCCTATGGGTTCGACTCTTCGTAGGGGACTCTCTCACTTAATCATTTGGAGTCGACTTGCCTTTGTTTCTTTACCAGGGTGTATTGTTTGGACTCATCCTTAAATCCCAAGAAGCGAACTCTTGCCATCCTGGATAGAGAAGACGATCCAATTAAAGGAGGCGTAACTCTCTGGGTAGATATGCCAACACTACTACCATCCCGATGCTATTTGCTTCATAGCTACCTCGCAGACTCATGCTGGAATGTGGAATCTACCCACAACATACAATAGTTCAGATGGAGTCATCTTATCTTCGAGAGTCCTGAAGTTTAGCTCACCACTATTTGCATCTTTAGCCTCTTCTCAAGAAGCAACACTCTTACTCCGACATCGCATTACGGATGAGATGCTATCCTGGGGCAATCGCTCACCTTGCTTCTCTGACAACTTCTTCATACCATGCTATTGGGACTGACTCGAAGACGTTCTTGGCCGCAAAAAGAGAAACTTATGGAATGGAGCCTTTACAACGGCCTATATGCATCTTTATTCTCTTATGACATGAGTCTCACCATTTTTAAAGTATTCTGCGAACTGTGGTGCCATGTTACCAACACCTTTTGCATAGAGAGTGGTGACATGTCAATCTCCTTATAGGATTTTACGGATTAAAGGTGGACTTCCAATTGACAGTGCTTACGATGAAGAAGTCATTCCCTCTATCATAGAACTCCTTCCTGTGAGATGTGGAGATAATAACACTCTTGCAACTTGCTCGTTCCTCTTTTCTGCATTCCACAGACTATTCCAAGATGTTCATGGCATCGTTCAGCTTCCGGTTTCTGAATGGATACGCTTCTGGTTCTGAAGGCGACAGACTTATGCACCTCCTCCCAATCATGATACGTAAGGCGAGTTAATGCTCTAACAAATACTTCCTGTCCATCTGGCCTAATTGCTCCTTGCACATTGTGAACCAAGAGAGAGAAGGATCCTTTTGTAATGCTCAACATTCCCGTAGCTTTGATTGAAGAAACCTACCTTGCCGCCCTTATTTCCTGTTGGTTGTGCTCCTTTATGATAACAACTGAAGCAGTGTGCCTTATTCGCCCTACTGTGTTCATAGCTACAAGCAAACTTGCTCACAGGAAATGTCTACACTTAGCAATTCCTACCTTGGTCAACGTTTATCCGGCGTTGAACAAAATTTCTATGGCACAGAGCTTGCATAAGTTAGAAGTTATTTTCCCCATTCACTGCGTTTATGGATGGTTAGGGACTTACTTCAAAACTTATTTTGTTCATCCCCATCACCAGCATAGCCATCCCAAGATGGTGACGTTCTTAGGTGAAAAGACGAATTGGACCCCTGATGCACAAGAAGTTCAAGAGCGATTAAAATACAAGGACCCATCTGGCATGTACTCTAATGCTCTAAAAGGATACATCGATGACCTTGATTGACACTAATAATTTATCCCCAAGTTGGAGAACATATTTAATTTGCTTCCATTTTAGGTTTTCAATCTTGCAGCAAGGAAGAATAATTATGATTGAACTGTACTTCTCTTGTAAGTTTAGGTAATAGTTTGGCTTTTATCAAGATGTACTAAATGAGCCATGAATGAATGACCCAGAGGGCACCTTACAGGACATTGCTCGCTATTGGTTCAACATGATAGAACACATAACAAGGTCTAAGTATGACAATTCTTGCTTACCCTGATAGGAAGTCTATACTGGTCACTATGCCATATCTTAGTTGGTGGCGATCTTCATGGGGCAATCTTTTCTCTTAAGAACTTAAATATCCTAGAAGCGAGATTGTGTAACCATGAAGAGCTTCTAAAGTAAGAGTTGCTGATGATGCATCCGCCCTAGTTATTACTTCTGGAAAAGCGAGTGCACATAAGCCAACCATACAGCAGTATAATGAATATGCCGTATCCCCAGCTGAGCTTAGAAAAGAAGGAGGTGATAGTTCCTCAGTGGGAGCAGATGCATCTCCTCAAAAACAACAAGAGTTCCTCGCCTGGGAAAGAGAAGATTGAAGCTTTGAGAGGTTTAGGTACCAGGTCATTTATTAGCAAAGCGAAGAATTTGTCAGGCTCAAAGAGCAAACCAGACAGTGTAACCAAGCTGCCTAGCTCCAAGGACAAGGCTAACATTGCGAAGAAGTCACTAAAATCAAAGAGCAACGTAAAGGGAGAGGTATAACTTGTTATCCTGTCCCCTTTTCCTCCTTTTGTCATTTGTCCTTTTTTTTTTTTTTTCACTTAATCCTCTTTTTAATGTAGGGACATACTGCCGAAGTTAGAGATAGACTTAATACTGCATTTAATGAGAAAGATAGTGAAGCCACCTTGATTGTGCCTGCTGCTAAGTCAATCGAGGATGATTCTATTAACATAATGCCATCGCTAATAAAATAAGCAAATCGGTATCAGTCGCCTACTCCTTCTGTTTCAATCTACTTTCCAGGGAAAATTGCTTCTAGTGTGTTTGATGATTTGGCCTTGAGTGCAAAGCAGTATTTTCAGCAACAATTGAAAAAGTTCACCCCAAAGATAGGAGCCGATATTATAAACATCCACCAAGAAGCTGAGCTGATATATGAGACCTTATCATCCTTCCAAGCAGATTATTTGGGGTTAAAGAATACTGTCGAGGCATATCTAAACAAAGTCGGGCAGTACATAAAGTTGAAAGCCTAACTAGAAGATCGAGCTCCTACCAAAGATGTGTTAAACAAGCGAGCAACCTTATTAGACAAACTTGAAGAGGCACGCACTTTAATGGAAAAGGTTGGTGTGCAGTTTGATGAGGAGACTACTGTTATCGCCCAAGCCCATAAGCGAAGGTAGTTACTTGAGGCTGATCTTGAACGGAAAAAAGCAAATGAGCTGGCGTTGCAAGGTAAATTAGCAGAGACTGAGGCTTCACTGAAGACAGCCAAAGATGGCGTATCTCTTCTTGAGAGAGAGATTGCTGATTTGGATGCTGCCCCTTAAGTTAACGCAGAAGAAATAGTTTAAGTTAAAGCACCAAAGAAACGTGCCCAAGAACTTTTAGGCATAGTGGATGCCTCGACTATGTCTAGTGACTTTGTTCTAGATTTTTTTTTCACTGTGCAACTTGTTATTTTGTTGGAATTGACTCTAATATATTGCAATAAGATGAATCTCTTAATTCAGGTTTATGCAATAATATATAGCAATAGAAAACAATCAAAGCATACGAGCACTAACAAAATTTATTCATCCAGTTTTTATGGATGTACTTAGGAAATATGCCCAAGTTGCCTACGTACCTAAAGGGAATATAATACCTAAAAGGATCAAGCCATACATAGTCTAAAGACATAACATTTTTTTTGTTTGTTTTGTTTTGCTGTTCATAATTTAGACTCTTATGGGCCAAGAGTAATATAAAGGAATTTAACTTGAAAGAACCAGTAGTTGATGCTCTTACTTAGGAGCTTTACAACATTTTATTTCAAGGATAATAGCACTTTAGGAACTTGGTGTTTATGGGTCCCACACGCACTCTATTTGTATTAACTATCTAGTATGATCCATTTGTTAGACTTCTCTGACCACATAGGGACCATCGTAATTGGAGGTGAATTTGCTTCTAGACTTGTGAGAAACAATGATCGGCCTTCTCACCATCAGCAGCTGGTCTTCGACTTGGAACAAGGGCAGCCAAACCTTTTGTTGAACGCCCTAGATAGACGAGCTTGGTAGCATTCTAGCTTCTGTTGTGCCTAAAGTCTTCTCTCATCAAGGGCATCTAGTTCAGCTAAGGAAGACTGTGATTTTTGTCTTCCGTTAAACCTTCCTGCATGGTGATGCGTGATGGGATTGGGAATTCCAATGGTAGAACAACTTTAACTCCGTACACCAAAGCGAAGGGGGCCAAACGTGTTGACGCCTTGTATGTGGTTCGGTATGCCTAAAGACTCTTCCCTAGTTTTTCATGCCAATCCCGTTTAGACTTTGCGATAACTTTTTTAAGTAAGTTGCAAAGTGTTTTGTTAAAGGCTACTGCTAGGCCGTTTGTAGGGGCATTGTACAAAGAAGACTTATCTTAGGCAAACTTAAACTTCTCTCACAGGCTAGTCATCATGCTATTGAAGAAGGGCTTACTATTATCGGTGATAATGTACCTAGGGACACCATATCGACAGATAATGTGTGTCCTTATGAAGTGGACCATATTTTCTTTTTTGACCTCCCTTAGTGGACTTGCTTCCTCCCATTTAGAGAAGTAATCAACGGCAGCTAGGATACAGGAGTGACTAGCAAACTTCTTAGGCATGATTGGTTCAATGACATCGAGCCCCTATGCCTCAAACGGCCAAGTTGCAATCATTGGGTGGAGTGGTTCTGGAGGTTGATGTATGAAGTTGCCATGGAGCTGGCAAGCATTACACCTCTTTGCACAATTTATATAATCTTGCACCATAGTGCGCCAGTAGTAACCCATCTTCTTAATGCAATCATGTAGCCTGGGCCCTGATTAGTATGCACTACATACACCTGAATGAGCTTTCACCATCACCTGCCTTGCTTCTTTCATATCCAAGTATCGTAACCAAAGGCCACGAAAAGAGCGTTGATAGAGTGTTCATTGTGGTAAATGAAGCCCCCAACTCTCTATTGTATTTCTGTCCTATACCTTGGATCACTAGGAAGTTTCCTATGCTCTAAGTATTCAATTATAGGTTGACGCTAATCTTCTGTATCTAGCTTAAGAACATAGATATTGTTGACGTCTTCCTCTGAGTCTTCATCATCAGGTGGAACAACTCAGTGGCTACATACTGGGATAGTCATTCCTTCTTCTGCCCCCGGTACCAAAGTGGCTGCGAGACTTGCAAGTGCGTCAACCATCTTGTTGGCACTCCTTGGCACATGTTCTAGCTCAACTATGTCCAGCTTTTTCTACAATCGTAATGCATGCTTGTGATAAGGGACAAGATCTTATTTCTTAACTTGGTACTCCTTAAGCAGTTGATTGATGACCAATCGTGAGTCACCATATATGTTGAGGTCTCTGCCATATTGTTAGAGTATAATTAAGTAAGCACAAATGAATACAGGAGGATGTGCTTTTTAGGGGAGACAAAAACTACTCCTACACCAGCGCCATCTTGTCTTGCTGCTTTGTCCAATACATTTCCCATGGAGGGAGGATATCGATGAAGAACACATCTTCCCCTGCTAAATAATCATTTACCTCCCAATCAGTAGGAATTGGATGATCTGCTAAGAAATCTACCAATGCCTGGCTCTTAACTGCTTTTTGTGGTAGATAGACAAGGTCGTAACTGCTATAAGATTACAACCCATTTTGCCAATTGCCCATTTAAGATTGGCCTAGAAAACATGTACTTGATGGGATTAGCTTTAGACACCACTTGCATTGTACAGGCCTGCGTGTAATGTCTGAGTTTTTGAATGGCACATATAAGTGACAAATAGATCTTTTTGATGAGAGAATACTTTAATTTAGGGCTAAATAACGTACGACTTAAGTAGTACAGGGTGACTTCTTTTCCTTCCTCATTTTCCTTTACACATAATGCTCCTAAGGATTTTTCCTAAGCTGCAATGTATAGTATGAGAGGTTTGCTAGGGATGGGTTCCCCCAACACAGGAGGATGGCACATATACCCCTTTATTTTCTTGAAAGCCATTCGACACGACTCGTACCACTCAAATGGTGCACTCTTTTTCATATGGTGGCTGAAGGGATAGCAGTGTCCTGCAAGATTTGAGATGAATCTTCAGATATATGCCAAGTGACCTTGAAGTCTGTGAAGCTTCTTGAGATTCTTAGGCTCAGGCATCTCTTGGATTGCCTTGATCTTCGATTGGTTGATCTCAACTCCTCTATGATGAATGATTAAACCTAAGAACATTCAATGGGTGACACCAAACATGCACTTGAGTGGATTTATCTTCAATTGACATCTCCGTAATCGCTCAAAGATCAGACGAATATCTTATATGTAGTCTGCCCTCTTTTTGGACTTAACTACCAAATCATCGACATAGCACTCGACTGTTTTATGGTGCATATCATTAAAAATTGTTTGCATTGTCTTTTGGTAAGTTGCTCCTGCATTCTTAAGTTCGAAGGGCATTACCTTATAGCAAAAAATGTCTTTTGGTGTGCAGAAAGCTGTGGCCTCTTGATCTTCTAGTGCCATCTGAATATGATTGTATCCTCTAGTATAATCGAAGAATGACAATGCTTTATGCACTGTAATTGAGTTGATCATGAGTTTTGTAACTGGCAGTGGGAAATCATCTTTTGGACAAGCATCATTGAGATCCCAGAAGTCAACTCAAATACGAAGTTGCCTGTTTTTCTTCCTAACCGGTACGACGTTTGCAATCCATGTTAGATACTTGATTTCGCGAATAAATCCTGTCTCTATGAGTTTGTTGACCTCTTTTTCGATTTTCAGTACCAACTCTAGGCGAAAAGTTTGCTGAGGTTGCTTCTTAGGTGAAACACCCCTTTCGATAGATAGGTAGTGCATTGCAACCTTTGGATCTAGCCCAGGCATTTCTTTGTAGCTCCAGGTAAACATGTCCTTGTATTATGACAGGAGTTCAAAGTACCACTTTTCTTATTCAGGTGTGAGTCACGAGCTTACGTAGATAGGGTGAGGCTCTTTGTTGGTTCTAAGATTCAACTTCTTCAAATCATCAATTGTAGCCTGCCCCCCATTTGTGACCATCTCAGGAGTTTCTACTAGCTCTATATCTAAGTCTAAGTTATCACATTCATGGATTATGATACGATTGGAAGAAACAACTTCTTCTTTCTCCATCTCCTCGTTAGCGTTGGAGACTTTTGTTGACCTGTGAAGACTACAGTACACCTTTTTACTCTTAGTGAACCGTCTGTCTTACCATCCAAACTGGAGAAATGCTTCATATGAGGAGGGATGAGCTCTAAACTTTATTTATCACCCCCAAGTGGCTAAATGCAGAACTTTTCTCCCGCTAAAGTTGTGAGTTTGAAGACTTTTCACCAGCTTTTATTCTGGCTAAAACTGAAGGCTTTGGCTGGGGATAATCTTCGATTCTATTGAAAACAAAGATTTTGTGATCTTTCCCTTTCCCTATATGGGTGAATACTGACGGATGTTTTTTTGAAGTGGATGATTATAGCTTATCAAACACAGAGGGCTTTAGGTTAGGCAAAGCATTCTCATCTTCACTCTCATCTACTTCTTTAGTTGAGATGTGCCAAATCACCAACTTCTTATCCTTCCATTGCCTTAGATCTTTCTCTTAGAGACGCTTACTGAACCTCTCTGCTCCTAGATCTTTCTATAAGTTTCAGTAAGACTATGAACCTTGGCTTTGCCTACCTTTCCTAAGGTAGTTGTATTTTGAAAGTCATAACCAGTCCTCTCCATAAGCTTATATGCGTTGTGATTAAATTCCTCCTCAATTCGTGCACTTGGCAAGTCATCGCCTTCTTTAGAAGAAATGACAAACCCGAAAAGAGGGGGTGTACTCACCTTAGCCTGCCACATCTTAAGTGTTGGAACCAGTACACTCCCTTTTAGGGTGGTTATGCTAACTCCATCATCCTTTTTAGTAGCTTTGGTCTTGATGCTTCTGTTTGTGCACTCGTTAAAGGCTGATTCGCTCTCCTTATAGCAAGACCTACGTATGTACCTTAAAATTGGTGGCACTGAGCCTGTTAAAGTAGCAACTAGTTTAGCAACTTGCTCAATAGCAGAAGTTATGTTTCTCTACTTACTTGTTTCTTTCTCACGTTGCTGCTTGGGAGCATCATATTTTGTTGCTTGAAGAGCATTTTTTTATGCCACCTATTCTTGTAGAAGAAATGGTTGATGACATGGTTTCTTTAGGTGCAGTACTTTCTTTAAAGAACCTTGCATCTACAAAGGAGACCCAGCCTTAGTGAGTTATTACACCTATTTTTGACCCATTAGCCCGTATTTGGCCCATTTTTCTTGGTGTTTTCATGTCAAGTTTAGATGAAAAAGGGGTTAAATTCACTTCCTTTGATTCAATTGTGCTTATAATGTATTTTGTCTTACTTTCAGGGGAAATTCTTGATTTTTGATAGAAAGAAGACCTTAGGAGTGATTTAAAGGATGCATAGAGGTCCAACGAAGCCCTAGGAGCACAAGTGAGAGCTGCAGAAAGTGCACGGTCATGCTGCCGGAGTGCACAACTGTGCTATAGGACCAGAAGCTGCGCACAAGCTGGTGCACGACCATGCGTCCTGCCAGTGCATGGGTGCACGGCCATACATCCTTGAAGCGGTTTTCAGCCTTTATAAAGGGGCCTTTTTACTGGGTTCTTGAGAGGACCAATTATGCTTTATCCTAGCCTCCGCAAACCCCTTTAGGGGGAGGTTAGATTAGGTTAGTCCTTGTATATATTGTAGAAGATTTTGGATTCGTAATTAAAGGCTAAGTTCTTCTTCTGCTTTTCTCTTTAATTTCATGCTTTTTAATTTATAGTTGCTAGTTCAATAGATTATTGTTTTGCTTTGGCTTCAATATTTGTTTGTGGATTAAAGGTTTCATCTTTGGTTGTGATTTGTTCTTGAGATGGCCAATTGATTCCTGTTTAGGCCTTAACCTAACTTGTTTATAGCTAGCATTTAGAGTTTTCTTTCATGCACACAAGTGTTCGATGAAATGCTTGAAAGAGCTTTCATCTGTGTTTTGGGGGCAATTGACTTATGCTGAGAGGTGAGGTCGATTGTCTAGTGCGAGTAGAAAGAGTAGTTGGGATTTGAATATGAAAATAGTCTCAGCCGCTAGCTAGATCAAAGGTTGTCAATCTTGTAGTTATAATTGAACTAATCCTATGAAAATAGGAGGTTAGAAAAGTTAGATTAGCTCATGACGCTTGAGAGAGGGCTTGGGTGGTTTTAATGATGCAACCGATCATCTCTGAATACTAGCATAACTTGGGAAGGTTTATGCTTGACTTGATTACTTAGTTTATCTTAGGTCTAATCATAGTCCTTTTGTTTTCGCTTTAGTAGTTTAGTTCTATTTTCTATCCCCTTCAATTTTGCTTAGCTCGAGATGCTTTAGTTAATTCTGATAGATGGAAACACAACTCCCTGTGGACGACACTCTAAATACTCAACGATACACCTTGTATTTAGGATTTATAAATATTAAAACTTTATTTTTCCCCAATAAGTTTTTGGTGCCATTGTCGGGGAGTTGGCGCCTTTCAATATTGGGTTTACTTGAGCATTCGAGACTAGGCCTTTTAGAAAATCCAAAAAAAATTAAAAAATCAAAAATTTCAAAAGAAATTCATGGTTGCTATTTTCCATTTACCTCAGTTTGAGCATAAACCTTTTTGGCACTACTTGTCTAGGTTGAATGATTATCGTGCTCAATATGTGCTTTTTCAGTATAAAAAATGGGAAATATGCATGCTGTGCTTGAGGGGATAACACCCGAGATTCGAGCCATCCTTGAGTCCATGCGTTATCGTGATTTGCATTCTTTAGCTGTTGATGACATGTGGGATTTGTTTGAGTCTCTAGCTTGGCATCAACAGCAATCTGATGATGCTAGGGACCCATATCATCACTACCCTTCTTACCCTTATGTGTTATGCTCTTATTGTTCATCTTTTCACCACGATGTGAATTTTTGTCCTTATTATGATATTTTCGACGAATGCTATGCTAGAGTTGATGCCATGATAAGGACAATGAATGAGCAACATGAGCTTTTTGTTAGTAGGATGAGGGAGTGTGGCCTATTGCATGAGACTGACCCTAATCTAGCCTCCCCGAGACTAGAGGTTAGTCTCCATGAGGATTGCGAGTCTTCCCTTCCCCTAGAGTCGAGTTTTGTTGATGATATACCTTACACTGACCTAGAGGAAGCGTTTGACCCTCCCTTGACCCCATTGACATTTGTTGCTCCATCTTTTTCTAACACATCTATGGACACTAGTGTTAGTGACTCGATCTTACTTGCTTCTCCCTTTCCTTTAGCTCAGTGCACGGGGTTAGAGATGGGTGAGACTTCTCGGGGTGATGCTAGTTCTGTAGATGATGTTTTACTTTCTTGGTCAGGAGGACTTACATTGGTTGAGCCATACTTGAGGAGGCTCCTTTCGAGGAGTTGTGTGATGATAGCTTAGTGGTTGGTGCCGCTCCTAGAATTGAGCATATCAACCCAATTTATACCGAACCACTTGACTTAACCCTGATTTCATCGCCTTTACTTCCCACCATGCCCTCTTACTTGCATGCATTCCATGAGTCCCTAGGTAACATTTGAGGATATAATCCCTCATTGGACCCTTATTGTGCATACCTAGAGGATGTGCCTAGGAAACTCATGTGGAGAACTTTCTTTGATCATGATTTTGATTTTTCTATGGCATTTGATGAGTTTAAGAGGGCACTAACTTTGTCTGCTTTATCCTTACTAGTATTCTCTTATTGACACCATTCTAAGATGCATGTAGCAGTGCACGACAAGCTCTTATGAGTGTTGATCGCATCCGAGTTGCCAACTCGCATCTTAGGAGACACGGAGTAGCTAATGCTCCTTGCGCCCTTGTGGCATGGTACATCAGTACCCGACCTGGTATAATCATTCTCACTCTTCTCCCTTCTTTTTATTTTCTTTCTTTACTTTTTGTTTACTTGTGGATATTAGGTTGTTTAGCTGTGGATATTAGGTTGTACTTTTATGGTGATCATTTTAAGGTGATACTTGGGAATCTATTGAGCCAATTGATGGCTATGATCACTTTTGTGTGTTTTTGTGTTTTGGTTGAGTGAGTGAGTTTGTGTACATGTGTGGTTTCTTTGATCTTGGTTTTTATGTGTTTTGTGGTTGGTGATGACTCTCAGCTCCCAATGAGGACATTGTGAGATTTAGGTGTAGGGGTGGGGTCATTTACCCCTTTTATTCTGACTTTTATGAAAAGTTTTCATTTTTGTGCAAATTCTTTAATTCTTCTTTTTTTCTTTTTTGTATAGTTTCTCTTTTTGTTGGCTTTAGGGGAGTTTTGTACTATTTGATCAGCCTTAATCTCTGGTACCTTGGCTATTTGTTCGTATATAAGTTTGATGTGCATGATGGATTTTTGTCCTAAGCTTGTCATTCTAGGCCTCGGTTCTAACCCTAATAGTCCATTGTAATTTCACAGTTCAATCCTGATTTATATATCATTATTATCTTGGGATCTAAATCTTCTATTATTTGACTCTCCCACTTGCGTTTGTGCATCACTACTTTTGTCTTCAGTTCAAAATTACAAGGGTGAAGAATTTCTAAAATATAGAGAAGAAAATCTGAAAATATCCCTTTGAGGCATGTGCTACCGGGAATGAAAAACAAAGTGTTTGAAAGTCGGGAATGAAAAGTATCCCTTTGAGGCATGCACTACTGGGTGCTAACCTTTGAGGCAATACTGCTATTGAGAATGCTTACTTCCCATGTCAATAAGTTAGTAATGTAGTTGATGCCAGTCAAGTGGATTGAGTCGATTCTGGTAAGCTAAAATCCTAGGATGATGATACACCTACACACCAGGCACTAGGATGGATTCAATGTTCTCATGCGTCGTGGGGCGAAAAGTTGATGTCTAATGCCATTCTTTAGGATGAAGAGTCCTAAAATACATACGATGCGTGTTTACAGACTGATACTTGAGTTACTAAGGAGTTTTGGTTGATCCGATTGTGTACAGTTTACCCCGATGTATATTTTGCGTTTTGTCATTTTTATTTTTTGATTTTTGTTTCTTTTTTCTTTGTTTTTCTTTTTGCGATTTTTTGGGTATATCTTCTGCACTCCCTCACGAGACCTCATTCGTTCACTTGGGGGAACCAAGGGGTTTAAAGGGCTTGTTGTATACGCCAAATGCAACCATGATTCTTACGAAAGTGAGTTAGGTTCTTAGGTTAGTTTTTAATTTTGTTTTGCTCGAGGATGAGCAAAAAGGAAGGTGTGGGGGTATTTGTTACACCTATTTTTGACCCCATTTTAGCCCTTATTTGATCCATTTTTCTCAATGTTTTCATGTCAAGTTTAGATGAAAAAGGGTCAAATTCACTTTCTTTGATTCAATTGTGCTTATAATGTGTTCTGTCTTACTTTCAGGAGAAATTTTCGAGTTTAGTAGAAAGGAAGACCTTAGGAGCAATTTGAAGGATGCATAGAGGTCCAATGAAGCCCTAGGAGCAAAAGTGAGAGCTGTAAGAAGCGCACGGTCATGCTGCAGGAGTGCACAACCGTGCTGTAGGACCAGAAGCTGCGCACGGGCTGGTGCAGGGCCGTGCGTCCTGCTAGTGCGTGGGTGCACGACCGTCCATCCTCGAAGCACGACCGTCCATCCTCGAAGCACAACCGTACGTCCTACTTGCCGTCGCAATTTAAGCGGTTTTCAGCCTTTATAAAGGGGACTTTTTACTGGGTTCTTGCGGGGACCAATTAGGGTTTATCCTAGCCTCCGCAAACCCCTTTAGGGGGAGACTAGAATAGGTTAGTCCTTATATACATTGTAGAAGATTTTGGATTCGCAATTAAAGGATAAGTTCTTCTTCTCCTTTTCTCTTTAATTTCATGCTTTTTAATTTATATTCGCTAGTTCAATAGATTATTGTTTTGCTTTGGTTTCAATGTTTGTTTGTGAATTAAAGGTTTCATCTTTGGTTGTGATTTGTTCTTGAGATGGCCAATTGATTCTTGTTTAGGACTTGACCTAACTTGTTTATGCCTAACATTTAGAGTTTTCTTTCATGCCCACCAAGTGTTCAATGAAATGCTTGAAAGAGCTTTCATCCGTGTTTTAGGATGATTGACTTATGCTGAGAGGTGAGGTCAATTGTCTAGTGTGAGTAGAAAGAATAGTTGGGATTCGAACATGAAAATAGTCTCGGTCACTAGCTAAGTCATGAGTTGTCAATCTTATAGTTTAATTGAACTAATCCAATGAAAATAGGAGGTTAGAACAATTAGACCAGCTCATGACCCTTGAGAGTGGGCTTGGGTCGTTTTAATGATACAACCGACCATCTCTGAATACTAGCGTAACCTGGGAAGGTTTGGGCTTGACTTGATTACTTGGTTTATCTTAGCTCTAATCATAGTCCTTTTGTTTTCACTTTGGTAGTTCAGTTCTATTTTCTATCCCTTTCGATTTTGCCTAGCTCAAGATGCTTTAGTTAATTCTAGTAGTTGGAAACACAACTCCCTATGGACGACAACCCAAGTACTCAACGATACACCTTGCACTAGGGGTTTATAAATATTAAAACTTTGTTTTTCCCTAACAGGAATGGCTTGACATCCCCATTATTTTCTTTTCTCCATCTTGGTAGTACTTAGGCATTGGTATAAAGTGGAAGCCACAGTCCCATTTTCATGAAGGCATGGTTGCCTAAGTAATAACCTATAGGAAGTCTTAGCATCGATTACATGGAAGTTTGTGGATGTTGACAAGTCTCCCATTATTAGTTCAATGTGGATCATGCCTATAGCATGCTGGCCCTCAAGGTTGAGCCCCTAAATCGTCGTTTGGCTCTTAGAAAGTTCTTTCACTATGATGTCTAGGTTGTTTATGGTAGACTTGGGCATGATGTTGATGGCTGACCCTTCATCTATGAGACTGCGCTTAACTTTTTGCTCCCTAATGTAGCCAGTCACAAATAAAGGGCGATTGTAAGGCTTGGATCCAATAATAAGTCATGTTCAGTGAAAGTGACTGTGTGTTGCAAGAGGCACACTGAACAGGGCTTTCTATTGACCCTCCCACTTCCTTGACTTTGTCAATGTAAAGTTCTGGGTGTTGTAAGGTAGCAACAACATGTTGGCACATCTCATCGGGCAAATGAAAGATTTGTCTCTAGTCCATGCAACTTGGCTAAGTCTCCAGAACCGTCAAGGTCCTGTCAGCTACTCTTGTAGGTTTCTCTTGTCTATCATTTCCTTCGTCTTCCTCTTCTTTGAGCTCAAAGCATGAGATCATGTTGACTGTGACTTTCTTAAAGAAGCCTACTGGGAAGAACTCCTCAAGTGTGACAGGGACAAGTGGCTCCTGCTCAAGTTGGTCAATTGGTAGAATTACGTGCCTTTTAATGTTCTTAGACTTCTTCTTCCCTTTTGAATGACTAAGGCTCTTCTTTCTACCTTGTCTCTTTCTATGATGGAGAGGTGGTAATTGAACTTGATTTTGCTTCCTTGCCTCCGATGAGTGACAATAGTCCATCCGTCTTCATCATCATCAGCTCTATCAGAGACATCCCCTGAAAGACCGGTTTCCACCAAAGGTCCTTAGATTTAATTAGAACTACAACTGCCTCTAGACTTCTAAGTTGAATTATAATTAATTTTTCTCCTTTAGGAGGAAATCAATTCAGTGTTTACTCTACCATAAGGTTGAGTATGTTTTTGCTACCAGGGCGATGAAGAACACTCCAGTTGGCTGAAAATATGATTTTCTCGATAGTATCATCCAAATCCAACATTATTTGGCCATCCCTGGCAAGTTGTATAATGAGCTCCTTAAGCGTGATGTATTTCTCAAGAGGGTAACTAATCACCCTATGATACTGACGATATTTTGGGCCGGTAACCCTTCCAGCTTCTTTAGGCCGTTCTAGCTCTGAAAGTTGGATAACCCCCTTTTTAAGGAGATCATTAAGAATTCTTGGCAAGTCTGAGTAAGGGAATTGATATTTCTTCTCCTGCAACTCCTTCAATATAGGATGCTTCTTTCCAGTATCCTTGGAGAACCTACCTTTCTTGTTTTCATACTTAGGCTTTCTGGAGATTCAAACCGGCTTCCAAGTTAAAACAACCATGGATTCTTTGTTTGAGAATTTTAAGGACTTAGGATTTTTCTTGAATTTACCCTTGTCCTTTCTGGAATCAGATAAGGAAGAAGACTTGCCACGACGACTTACAATTATCACCTCCATATCATAGGCCTTCATTGCGAATTCTTGGAAGGTCCTTGGTTTACTTATCTACAAGACATAGAGTAAAATCCACTCCATGCCTTAAGTGCGCATTTTAATTGCTGAAGCTTCTAATCGATGGTCATCGCACTCAAGACTGAGAGACCTCTAACGATTGATGTAATTGAGAACCAGTTCGTCCTTCCATTATCTAGTGTTTGTTAGCTCTGTCATGCTAACAACGCATTGAGTTCTATAGATCAGATTCAGAAATTCCTGCTCTATTTGTTCCCAACTATCAATGGACTCTGGCTCCAAGTCCATGTGCTTGTCAAATGCAATCCCTTTTAGAGTGTGTACAAACTGCTTCACCAGTCGATCTCCCTCTGTACCAACATTGCTACATGCGTCAATAAAGTGGCAATGTGCTATTTAGGGTTGTCATTACCCTCAAACTGGTTGAATTTGGGAGGCTGATAGCTACAGAGCATACGAAGAGTATCAATCCTCTTTGTGTAAGGCTTTGTGTGTATGTGAGTCTTGTGAGACCCTCCTCCCAACTAAGCCTTGATTGCATTTGCTATTAAGCTTTGAATATGCTCCATAGACATAGAGCCTAAAAGGGTAATCCTTCTTTGCCCTGTATTCATCGTCAGATTTTCCACTATGATTTGACTCTTTATAAGAATCTTCAGCACCTGAACCTTTGTTAGAAGCTTCAGAGAACTTCTTTTCAAACTTCTTCATTAGCTCAGCAATCTGGTCATTTTAATGCTTGATTTGAGCGTCCTTTTTTGCACTTTCCTTAGAGCCTATCTAAGGTAGCCTTCATACTTACTAGTTGTTCTTCAAAGTTGGCAGCTTTTATCACCATAACTGGCATGATGGTAGTGTTAGATGATTCAGCTTCAGCATGTGAGAAAGTGATCTCTTTCACAACGCCAACGAGGAATTGCTGCTTGAATAACCAACCTCTTCAAAAGTGAAGGGTTGAAAAGCAGGATTGGTGTGAGTTTGTAGTTCATCCATCCTATGCAGGATTGTTTGTGGCATGTTGAAGCCAACAATAGACTTTTGCTTCAAAGCACTTGAAGCGATTTGGTTGACTCTATCAGATACCTTGGAGCCGAGGTTAGATCTTATATGATTGCGATGGTACAGTCATAATTTATTGCTCTATAGCAATTGCAGCAGCAGCCTTTGTCATACTTCTAGTCATGACATTACCAGATGCAGTGCTAGTAGTTGTTAATTCCTGAGATGTGAATCGAATAACTTTCTTTGAAGATTGAGAGATGACATTCTTGAGGGCCATGTTATCTTTGAAGGAATGCAGAGTTTGTACTCTAAAGAAAGCGATGAGAGACAGAGATGTCCGCCGAGCATGCCAAAAATTTTTAACCATAAATTTCGCACCTAGAATAAATTAGACAAAAAATTGAGAAGCAAATTTAACTTTGTATTAATGTTATACATACAGGTACAATCTCTGAATGGAATAAAATGAAACAGTCCTCTAATTCAATCTCCTAATAACTTGAGTCTTCTAAGGGCATAATGCTTGATCTCGGTTGATGCAGAATCAGCTGAAGAACTTTGAAACTGTTCTTGATCTTAATTTGCAGGTGGTTGATTGCTGGTGCTGAAGCTTGCAATTTTTGATCCTTCTCACTTGTTAGCTGGATGCCGCTTGTAGTTTGAGCCCCTAACTTCTGAAATGTCGAATGTCAAATGAGGGGGGGAGGACCCTTATTTATAGCCTCTGGCAGCTTGGAGTAAAGCCGGGCTTTGGGCCTAGGCCCAGTAATTATTTTCTTATTTTTAAATACAGAAAATAATTACTAATTTCTGCATCATCGATGACACATGACAGCGTTTGACTGATTGAATTTTAGCCACATTTAATTTTGACTAAGCAGGTCCACCAAAGTCAATGTGACATATGACCAATTGTGATTGGTCAATTTCTTTTACGCGTGGCACCATCCAATTTGTTATATAATTTTTTGCCTTTTACAAGTGGTATCTCTAAAAGGTGGACACTATTATTTATACTCCTTGATCTACTATAGGAACCAACCACTATCTAAAAAGTTTATGAGAAATTGATCACACCTCCTATATAAAGAATAACATCTATCATGATGTGTCCTAAACAAAAAGATACTATGTATTTGTGGACAAGTTAACATAGTGAATTAACTTTTTTAAAAGAAAACTCCATATGTATCCCCTCCCCACATGCAAATGATATCAAAATTCAGAAAGATGTAAAAATAGGAAAATAATCACGCACCTGGTAGGGGTCGAACCTACAACCTTCTGCTTAGGAAACAGATGCTCTATCCACTGAGCTACAGGCACTTGCATGTTTTTCTATTGCTTGATCATTACTCGTTTACACGCACAAGAATAAAAAAACCCTTTTTCACCGCATATGCATTAACCTCGTATGGTGTGCAAATTAATTGTTTTCTTGTCCTTTTTACCTAAGCAGTGGGAAGTGCATATATCGTACACTCAAGAGTATGTATTCTTAGAAGCCACATACGCGAAATAACTGTTAATAATTGCTCAAGTGATAAATGTATGTTGAATATATAGCAACAAAGGTATATCCTCCTAGAAGTATGTAATAATTTGCCAACCTAGAAAATCGAGGACCAATGAAATTGAAGGGTTATTGACATGGAGAAATTAAACTGGAAGCCTAAAACACTAGTACTAGCCTAGTGGGGAATCATTCACGGGAACAATCTATTAGAACTAAAAATGTTTCTCACTATTTTTTAATTAGATAACGTACTTATTGATATGGCTGCAAGTGCACGGTGGTGTTGTAGATGTTCAAGGTCGATCTCACAGAGACTGGGTTGAACTACTGGATTATAATCCCTCAAGATATGCTAAGCGAATCAAAATTCAAATGGTTTCGAATTAACAATTTCTAATACATTAATTCTAAATCAATTACGAAAAAATATCTAGGAATTCATATAATTATGAAAGGTGATTGGATCAAAATGATAAACACGTGCTTTTCTCTAATCGATTAATTTCGAGGAATTGCATTCTATACAAAAATTTAGTCTATTCTTTCAAATCAGTTAAATTTGCCTAAATTAAGTAAAAGTCGCTCTTTCAAGTTAATTTGACTTAATCCAAGTTTAATATTTTCGATTACTTAATTCGAGCGCTCCCAACTTGACAATCTCTCTTTCGAGACGATGCAATGATAGGTTCTAACAAGCAATCCAACGACCAAATATCGTCTTTTGAATGTTCACTCGATTGTTTCAAGTGTGCAAGTAAATTTTGGCCAAAAATCAACTCACAACATATCAAACACTTGATAGAATGAAATCAAACCAATCACGAAGATAAGCACATTTGAATAAATTAAAACATGATCCAATATCAATTCCATAAACTACTAAATTTCTAAACTAAGAAAACCACTCAAACATGATAAAATTAAACAAACTAAAATGATAAATCTAAAGTGAAGAGAGAAGAGAAAAGAGATGCTCAGCCAAGATTGCGCTTAAACCATTGTTGCAAGGCCGGGGTGGAATCCTTGTAAATCTTTACTTTAACTCACTCTCTCTCTAATCTAATCTACACTGGTCTAAGAGAGGAAAATGAAATGAAGATGAGATGATGGGCTGTGTGGAAATAAAAAGAGAAGAGCCCTTTTTATAGTGAAAGTCTTGGAAGCTGAAGAGCCACGAGACTTAAAGGAATTAAAACTGCTAGCAAGAACTCGAAAAGCCGCGAGGAAACAGAAAGCCTCACGGGAAAGAGGTCCACCACGGACCGTGGCCTTCACCACGGACCGACCGTGGTCTCTGCTGCCTCAATGTTCTTTTATTCTTCTTCCTTTCCACAGGCATGGCAACTCAGGGGCATCCGTGGGGAGTCAAAATACACTCATTTATGGGTCAAAACAAGGGCAAAAAGGTCCAAAACTTGCAAAACATAGAAAAGAAATATAGCCGCACGTAAAACGGGAAAAGGAGTATAAATTATCATATAAAGCATATAATTTTCCCTAAAAATGCAGCAAAAATGACCCTAAAATGATAGATACTTTAAGCTCTTGTCACTTATGTTTCTTACTTAGTTACATTGCATGGTATTGGTCTATAGTTCTACACTTTGTCACATTAATTAATGTCTAAATTAACTAAAAAGTTTTATAGGCTAAACTAGCTCAATTGTGAAAATTTTTAAAAAAATTATTATTGGAGGTTAGGTTTGAAGTCTATTCATAACAAGCTCTATACCTTATTTGTAGGAAGTAAATGGAGTTTATCACCTTAATACTAATTAGTATAAGCATATAAATCAAGGTTTTTATGTCATCATCATTTCTTATGATGAATAAAACATATTTTTGTAAAGAGTTTTTGATTCCGCTCATTTCGCAAAGGTGATAGACGTATGCATACATTGAATAGGCCAATATTTTTTTTCAAAAAAGGAATTGATTACTTTAGCCAAAATGAGGTTTTTTTTTTAATTATGCATATAAAAAGATTTGTAAATACACTAGTTCAAATACTTTTCTTTAAAAAAGGGCAAAAACATACTAAAACCAATGTATATGGATCCTTTTTCATATATTTATTGTCAGGGAGAGAATAAAGATTTAGAGCCATTGGCTATAGTAATCTTAGAGAGAATTACATTTTGACATTCAAGATCGCGTTTGCTTGAGAATGTATGATTAATTGGATTATATAGATTAATCACAATATTATATTTTCTCTAACAGTTAAGAACAATGCTAGTCTGTGTACTCTTTCCATCTATTGGGAACTTGGGGCTAATCACCTTTTTATGGTAAACTCTTTAAAGATTTTAGTTTCACAATTACAGTCTTTCTTGCTATTAATTTTTTTTAATGTGATCTGACATTTAGCAGATATTTTTTAATGAGAGTCAGGTATAGATTATAATCCATCAAAATAGTACAACTATTCTTACAAATAATAGAATTTGATGAATGATGTTTTATGGTATGTTCTGATGGAGATCCCTCAAAGAAGTATGTTTAAGGATTCAAATAAGTTTAGACAGATCACATTCAGTAGCCATAGTCCAAGAAAAGACCTTTATTTTGCTAGGGAACACAAACAGTAGGTTCCAGGTTTAAGTTAGATTACAAGCTTAGTTTTGAGTCCTTTATCACTTCAACTTCTATGAGATTTAATGCCATTATTTTTCCATGAGTTTAAAGTTTAGGAAGGAGTCTTTCCAAAAAGCAAGTTCCAAGTCATTAGGACTTCATTTGCCCATCCAAATCAGCCATTAAATCCAAACTATCCAGACTGCTTGGTGAAACCAGAATGTACCCGGTTTTATGCGCTTAATTTCTTAGGCATCATTGAGGTTTAAGTTTTTTGATATTTTGGTTCCTTAAGATCTTATCTTTTAGGGCATATAAAATTATTTGGGTTAAGTCTTGTAAAAATAGAAGAACTAGGTCAGTTTTACAAACAGTGTCAGTAAGAACCCAGTTTTGACCAGTCTGAAGTTTCTAAGGCGTTGGGGCAGCAAATCAAGTCCAAAAGCTAAAATTCCAGTTGCAAGAGTTACGGGACATCCTACGATTTCCCCCCCATGCAAGGAAATCCAAATAATGCTAACCTTTTGCATGTGAAATGTGGTGCCCAAAAATAGCCATAAACTGTTCGGTTAGAGCTAGCTGATGCCGTAGGGGATTACTAGCCTTTTGCCCATCTAATCTTGTTGAAGCAGCATGTTTAGAAAGGTAAAGAGATATTAGACACAATCATAAGCCTTTCGCATTAGCCAATTGAAGAACCAATGAGAAACAAATGAAGAAAGGCAGAATGAACCTCATTGGTTAGCTGTAAAGTGCAAGGGTGACAAGGCCACTTTTTACTTTTCTCTCACATATGGGCAGCAACTTGCTTGCTTACTTGCTTACTTAGACTGAATGTAGTTAGCATAATCTAGCTTATTTTGGTGCATAAAGATTGTAATTAGCTTGATTAAATCGTATTTAGTTAAAATCGATTTGAATAAGCTAGATTAGGTTAGATTAAGATAGGCCAGAGGTTTCCTAACTTTGAAGAAGCCTCTTAACCTTTCCCAGGTAGCACATGAACGTCCACATAAGGGCCTTTAGGGACCTTATTTTGTACTCAGCTTATTATCTTTGAAATCAAAAGTGAATTGAGAGCATTGCTCCCTTTCATGTCTTAAATTCTTACTTGTTTAACCTAGTCTAGGCCAGATTAGGTGGTGACCAAGTGAGTCTTAAGACTTGATTAGGTGGTGATATCTGTATCTTAGTTAAGTTTAAAGGTCCTAAACTCAAACTTAGTGGTGATATCTATATCTAAGTAATGAGTAGATCACATTTATCCTTCCATCACTTTCAGATTCTTCTTACACTCACCCTTGATTTCAGTTTGCTTCTTTTTGCATTGAAATCAGTCTTGAGTGTTAGTTGAATTCCACCCCCACAGATACATCATGGTCAAACTATGAGGGTGTTTGGCAAATAGCTTTTTGAAGAGCTTTTTTGCCAAAAAGAGGTTTTTTGACCAAGTGAAAAACTAATTTGGGTGTTTGGTGAAAATGCTTTTTAGAAGAGCTTTTTAGATCTAAAAACCTAATTTAAAAAATCTAATTCCGTGAGCTTTTTGGAAGAGTTTTTTAAAGAATTACCTTTTTGTCCCACAACTTCATCAAAAATAACTAATTTTACTAATAACTTTTTAACAAACACCGAATTCAAACAGTCAATACAAATGGCTAACAGCTAATACAAACAGCTAGAACTGTCAATTCGGGGGTGGGTAAAATATAGATCGGGTGTATTGCAAGGTTGGGTAGAATACTTGTCTGATGTATTTCGAGTGCGGTAGAATGCGGGTAGGGTGCATTTCGGTTTTGCAGGTTTTGAGTAAACCCAACGGATCATGATCGCCATCTTTTGTACTATTCTTGAGGAAATAAAACTAGATATAAACGCTCAAGTTACTTGAGTGCATATTAAAAGCATCTTTACTATTTCATAACGACAATCCTATGTATATTTGTTGACTTAAAATTGATAAAAAAGAAGGGGAAAACAAAGCTATTTATACGTAATGCGTTCATAATGACAAGTCTATATGAAATATGAAATAACTATTATAGATATTAAATGAGATATAAAATCTACTTATTTTTCGCCCTTTGAACATGATCGTGGTCATGATTCTTGAAAAGCTACTTATTTTTCACTCTTTGAACATGATCAAGTTCATCATTCTTAAAGGAGCAAATATATAATTAACCATACACTAAATTGTCTTACCGCATCACTACAAGATTGTCAAGTGACCAACTCATCCTTATAGCAAGATACAAAACATGAAGTCTTAAGTGATCAAGTCCCCTTAACAATAAGCCACAAAATAACCAAATCATAAAAAGACAATCAAAGAATACTTCAATGTCAATCTCCTAACATTAATAAACTAAGTCATAAATTAGAATCGCCAAATTCAGTTTGGCCTCCCAATTCCAGCTCCACCTCTTCTTCTTCCTCTTCATCTTCTACTTCTTCTTCATCCACATTCAAAATGACTTTAGAAAATTAAGCACATACACCATTGATCTCTTGGTCATCCTCATCTACATCACCAAATATTTACAAGTGAAATTAATGCACTTATTATAAAATATAGCATGCATATAAAGCACAAACAGAAAAATATATATGTTTGTAAAACTTACCCCCATCAATCTTATATCCAAACAACCAACTACGCATGGCAACCAATGCTTCCGCATTTTTGGATTTAAGAGAAGCTCTCTACCTAGTTAGAATCCGACCTCCCATACTAAAGCAAGACTCAGAAGCCACAATGGTAATAGGAATACTCAAGAGGTCTCATGCCATGTTGCTCAAGGAAGGGAATTGATTTTCGTTCATTTTCCAACAACTTAAAATGTCTAAGTCGATGCTATGATCCAATCTATACTCACCCAAGCACTTATCTAATTCTGAAGTTCTACAACTGAATACTCTAACATTATCAAAATTTACAAAGCCCTACACAAGATAAAAATATACATTAGTATGTACTATGAAAATTTTTTTTATAAAGATCAAGTAGATAATAGGAATCAAATTGTGGGACTTACCACTAGGTCATCCTTTCCTCTTCTTACACCACTCTCATTTGCTTGAGGTTTTTCTTTCACATACTCATAAAAGAGCTTGTAAAACTGATCTTTCACAATGATGGACTTCAACTTAGAAGTTTCGGGATCAAGTTTTTTAAAATAATACATGATAAATTGGAACTTGTACCGAGGATCCAAAATGGTAGCAAAGGAGAGAATCATACTATAATTATCCTAATAGTCCTGAAATTTTCCCCTCATCTTTGTTGCCATACTTCTAAGAATAACATCCTCACAAAAAGTCCATGATGATAAATGGTTTTCAAACTTCCAGGCAGTTTTGAGATACAAGTTTCCTATAGGATATTTTGTACCAGATATAATAGTGTTATCTCATCAAAAGGTTGAAGAAGATCACAAATTTTCTCAATCATAGACCACTCTTCATCTGTGGAAAGATCAAGAAAGTTGGAAGTAGACCTTTTCATCCACCTCATATTTACAAAGGTAGCTCAATAAGGCAGTGCTATCCCTAGCATCTTATAGCCGGAGTTCCACCTAGTTGGATAATCCAACCAATAAACCCTTAGCAATGCCAAGACCCAATGCAATTTCCTCAAATTTCAACTTCATATTTCACTAAATTCTTCACCTTACTTATTCCCATATCAACCAATTTTAAACCCTCTTTAACAATCAAATTTAACACATGTGCTCCACATCTAGCATGAAAAAACTCACCAGCACCAGGTAAATGAGCATGCACATTAAAAGTATCATGCAACATGTCTTGCATATTATCATTTGCTCTAGCATTATTCAACATGATTGTGAAGATTTCTTATGAATTTTCTGCTCCTTTAAAAGATCATGGGTTTTTTCATGCAAGGCATTTGCATTATGAGGAGGGGCCATATGAACAAAACTTAGAATCTTAGAATGCAAACTCCAATTGGCATCAACGTAATGAGTAGTGAAAGAGAGAAAACTATGGCCCACACAAAAAGTGCACATGTCAGAAGTCACACAAATCTTGCTTTTAACTAGACTCAATGAAGCCATAAGCCTTTCCTTTTCACGTTTGTGGCTCTTCAAACAATGACTTTTAGCTGCGTTCCTAGATATTGGAACATAATCTCATTCACATAAGCGTGAATAGTTCGGTTTCCCTCATGCTCTACAAATGCATAGGGGTACCCTTGTCTAATTATAGCTTGTGCAAATCAACTCTTTATACTCTGATCGATTAATTTTTCTGGCCAATTTTCCATCTTCATCTATCATCATTTGACCCACATCACTACTCGAATGAGCACTACAACTTTTAGCATGACGTCTAAAGTTGGACGTACCATTGCTAGAATCTGCATTGACGGGTCCTCCATTACAGTATTTGCAACAAGCACAATCCTCACCATTAGGAAAGTGCTTACACTTTTTTATGTTATAATTCTTCCACACGTTAGAGGTCTAATGTCTTTTCTTGCTTAAAGGAGAATCATCATCTACTCTAACTATAATTGATGTACAAGGTGTAGGCTCCATATAAACATTTCAATTAAAAAATTAGTATGGAATATTAATAGTAAAAAAAAAACTAACAACAAAACAAGGTGTTTAAGGTTTGTAATTGCATGCTTACAGCCTCAAAAAAAGAGGGAGAGGACAAAATACTGAAACCAATTGCTGGGCAATTAACAGAGGACAGGACAAAAGATTACTGGCAAAGTCACTGGTTACAACCCTTCATTACTGTACATTAGGCGTCTTTAGATAATGTCCACCCCAGCAATTTGACTTGCCAACAATGCAAAGGCAATTAGGTATAAAATAGAAAACAAGAAGGAGGTTAGAAAATTATAGCACCTGATGTGTTGAAGTTTAGCTTTCCTGAGTCTAAACAGACATCTCAATTAAATATTCCCTCTCCACACACAATTTTAAATTTCTTTAGTTTATCACTAAGAAATGAAGTTTCATAGTCAGTACCTTCCTAATAAGCAAAATATCAACATAATGTTTTTTGTACAATGCAAAAGAAGAGTCTAGTGATCATTAGTACCCATTACACTTGAGGGGTAGATCGACTCATGAGCACTATTGCGACCCAAAGGAGATGGAGATGAACCACCGCCACCAGATGCTTGTCTTCCACGGTCATGGAAACCGCTTATGGCAACTCGATCCTAGGGCACCATGGAAGGTGACTAGAGGCACGACTAAATGAACTAAAAACCTTTTTTTAAAGTAAGAGATGGAGGAGAAGATGATGCTTCAAGACGAAGGAGATCAGGATCGAGAGGTCACTGAAAATGAAGAGCTCGGATGGAGATGTCACTAAGATTTGATGAGGTTAAAGAGCGAGAAGACCATGGAGATAGAGGTGATTAGGGTTTGAGGAGTTCAGCAATTTAGGCATTATGTGTGGATGCAAACAGAAGGCACCTGCCCTATGTCAGGAGTTAATAATTCACTCGAACTGAGACATATGCGGCCTAGCAAACTTTGCTTAGAACTCTTGCTTTGTTTGCTAGTAAGCGTTCAAGGATGCTTAACTTAGACTTAAATGGCTAAGTAAGCACACACATACTCTAAGGGAACTTAGAGAGAGAAAGTAGAGAGAGAATAAGTTTGAGAAAATGCTTTGTATTGCACTTGAATGCTTTTAATGGCTTGGTTACAAACGAGCACTCTTGGAGATTTATATACACATCCACCTCCTCAATGGACGTTAGAGATCTACTTGATCCTGCGATTATTATTTATCTTCCAGAATATTCTATACAAATATCCTATAGGTAGAATAGTGTGGAACATTCTAGAGAATAGTCTAGATTATTCTAGTATAGCCTAGAAGGGTCTAGGACTCTTCATTAGGTCCTACATACTCTAAAAGCTTTTAAAACTGTCTAGATAATTCTAGAATGCTCTAAAGGGTTTTGGAACATTCTAGCATATTTCAGAAGGTTCCAGACCATTCTGGAAGATTCTAGAACACTCTAGATCTCTCTGGAAATGCGGCCAATGACATTCTTCGCTACCTAATTGGGCAACATCATCGTTGCCTTTGGGTCTTGGCCCTTGAGTTGCCTCATCTCCAGGAGGTGTTCTTCTCACTTGGTTGGGTTAATGAGTCATGGCTAACTGCTTAGCACATCAACCCTTTGCTCGCTTGCATCCCATCCTCGTTCTGGCACATTTCCTCCTTTGTGCCAATTTCCCAGGTGATGTCAGGGATATGAGACTCATAGGTCGCTCATCCCTTTTGAGGGCGGATAGATGGCCCACCTCCTTAGTCTCTGTAAATCGAAGGGCAGTTAGCATATTTTCCTTCTCGACTTCCCGTCTCATGGGTATTGCATGTGTAGGAATGGCAATGGGGCGAGTACGGGGCGGGTTAACTCATACCCGTACCCGTACCCATTTTCGAAAATAGTATCCATACCCGTAACCGTACCCATCGGGTATTGAAAAACTACACCCATATCCTTACCCACCGCGTTTTTGCGGGTTTGTGGGTTTTATTCTGGTTTGTATAGGAAATAAAAATTAATACCCATATTAAACCCATATTTGAATTCAATATAAGTAAATTCAACAAGTCATCAACACGTTTTTGTTGAACACGTACTAAGCATCCCCTGCCATAATGTTTGGTCACAAGTAGCAACAGTCCACATGAGGAGCATAAATTACCTATCCACCAGTAAGATATGCAAATTTGGGCTGGATATTTGGTCTGCCAAGCTTGATTAATTAAGTCAGATTGGGTTTTTTTAAATTAATTCAAAAACGGGTATGGGGCGGGTTCGGGTACGGGGCGAGTGAAGCTCATACCCGTACTCGTACCCATACCCGTATCCATTTTTCTCAAACCCGCCCCATACCCATTTAAAACCCATTTTCGTCACCCATTTGGGTTATAAATGAGGCGGGTTTTTGGGTTTTAAATGGGTATGGGTTTTGTTGCCATCCCTATGCATGTGCTTGCTCATTGTCTATGATAAACATGGTGCTAGCATGAGGAACTATGATGGCCTTCGCCTTATTGAGGAAGTCCATTCCTAGATAGAACTTCCGATCATTAAGAGGAGCGACGGTCATGTTGACTTTACCTTTCCATGGTCCAACTTGGATAATCGTGCCTCGAGCAACTCCATGGATTGAAAGACTCTTCGTATTGACTCCCTTCATATAGCCTTTCTCCTTTTTGTAAGGTCGGATATCTTATCGGCGAGTTCTTTCACCATGTACACTTTGTCCGCTCCCGCGTCCACCATTGCTTGGAGTTTCTTACCTCTAACATCGGCCTCTACATACATGTGGCTACTAACTTGCTCCCCTACTTTGGATTAGATGGCACTTAGGAGCGATATTGAGGCAATAGTTGTTTCCTCTTCATGCCTGTCCTCTTCCATCATAAGCATAGCATGTTTGCCACACTTTGGGCACTCAAAAACCCGATGAGGCCCGTTGCATAAGAAGCATGAGTATTTTCTTGCTGTCTCGTCCTTCTTGTCTCTTCCCTTATCCTTGAAGATTGTTGGCTTGTCCTGCCTGGGAGACTTGCCCCGGTCTTCGTCGTTGTCGATATCATCATGGTTCTTCTTGCCTCGTAGTTTTGAGAAGTCTCTCTTGAACTCGACTAAGCACTTGGCAGTGGCAATAGCAGAGGCGAGGTCTTATACCCCACTTCCTCTCAAGTTCCATTTGGGCCTAATTACTTAGGCCATCAGGGAAGTAGAACAAAGCATCTTGCTCCCCTATCTTTGGGATTTCCAAGAGAAGCTCCTAAAACTCCTTTACATATTCTCGGATGTGACCCTCCTTGTGTTCGAGGTGCCTTAACTTGGCCCGTGCCTCCCATTCTGCATCCTTGGGATAGAATTGCTTCTTGGATCCTCGGTTGACATCGTCACACCTACGACGCCACCAAACAAGGGCTATAATTTTGAGAGAGAAGGAAGCATGGTTTACCTTTTGCCCTTCATCGGTGATGCCTACCGCTTCAAATTAGGCCTTAAACTTCCAAAAGAAGCTGTCGATCTCTCTAGCATTCCTCGCTCCATTGTATATTGGGGTTTGAATCGCATTCGCCTTTGGGGTGGTGGATACATGCCCCGATCCAGCATTGCCCATGTTGGTCACCGTAGTCATGCACAACTTGAGTTGGACCTCCAAGGCTTCGATCCTAGCCTTATGTGCATCCACCTTGGCCTTGTAGGCAGCCACCTCGGCCCTACAAGCTTGAAGTTCTACATTCTTGTATGCCCGAAGGGTTTGGACCTCCTCATTGACATTGCTTGCTAAGGATTTCACAGCCTCTTGCATCTCCACATAGAATTCTTCAAAATCCCCCATGGACTCGAGCTCCTCGATGCATGCCTCCATGTCATCCACCCTACCCATGAGATCCGACATGGAGTGGTTAATCTCTACAAGCTTGTCATCTACAAAAATCGACAAGTCCTTGTTCTTGTCCTTGCCCTTCTTCCCCCCTCGTTAAGGGTTGCTGGTATCGGTGACACTTGAAACCATGATCTCTCAACTCGAACCTTGCTCTGATACCAACCATCATAGGTTGATAAATTCACTCAAACTTAGACCCGTGCGGCCTAGCAAACTTTGCTTGGAACTCTTTCTTTGTTTGCTAGTGACCTTCAAGGATGCTTAACTTAGACTTGAATGGCTAAGTAAACACACACACACTCTAAGGGAATTAAGAGAGAGAAAATAGAGAGAGAATGAGTTTGGGAGAATGTTTTATATTGCACTTGAATGCTTTCAATGGCTTGGTTACAAATGAGCCCCCTTGGGAGTTTATATACACATCCACCTCCTCAATGGATGGTGGAGATCTACTTGATCATATGATTACTATTTCTCTTTAAGAATATTCTATACAAATATCCTACATGTAGAATAGTGTGGAACATTCTAAAGAGTAGTCTATATTATTTTAGTATAGCCTAAAAGGTTCTAGAACTCTCCACATGGTTCTAGATACTCTAGAAGCTTCTAGAACCGTCTAGATGATTCTAGAGTGCTCCAGAGAGTTCTTGAATATTTTAGAACATTTTAGCGTATTCCATAAGGTTCCAAACAATTCTGGAAGATTCCGAAACATTCTAGGTCTCTCTGGAAATGCGGCCCTTGACACCTGGCCTATGTTATTAGATTGGCAACTCCAAAGCAGCATAACCCAAATTAAATCGGCCTTGTGAATGCATAGCTCCAAAGTCCAACACTCTAACCCATAAAATTGAAGGGCCTTGACCCGTCGGGTCGACTGGTACCCGACCGAAGCTGACCCAAATCTTTTCTGGTTTTTCGAGTTTGGCTAATTTCGGGTCGAAAAATCGTGTTTAGAATCCTAAACCTTCAGGTGTGTTCGGGTCGAGTTTATGAGTGGGGTCAAATTCTGTCAGGTCTACAAACAGCTCACCGCTAACAACTAGCACGTAACAGTAGTCTGCCAAACAGAGCCAATATGTTTAAACTACACAATCCAATCGACAATTTTATTCATTTACTAATAGCTACACTTGATAATGGCCTAATTACACTACTTGTCCATATAATATATTGAATTTATTCTCTCAACTTTTAGTCTTTTCTAACGTAACAACATATTGGTCTTTCTCTTTACAGACCACTCTCTCTTAAAGGCTTTACTTAATATCTTTCCTTGAGTGATGATCAATTATTTGAACATCATGAAATTTTATTTTTAGCAATGGAGGGCATTTGTCCGTTGGCAAACAATTTTAATGCCTCCAATAATATTCAGCCAATTGATCCATTAATCTTGTCCACCATCCAACCGGCTATTGTTCTTTTCTTTCTCCTTCTCCATTTTCATTTTTTGGATTAGTAGGAAATGGACAACTGATTAACCTACATTGATTCAGATAACTCATTAACTATCTCATTTATCTTGTATGAATTTCCGATTTGAGTAATATGAACGAGAGAAGACCTATGTTATATTGTGAGAACTCTATCATTTTGAATGCACACATATATATTGTAACGCCCCGACCCCTCTCTCGGATCGCGAGCAGTTACTAGGAACGGCTCCAAAGATCGTTGACTGGCCCCATAAATTACTACAAGTCTTTCCGGCATACTTGGTCCTCACTCACACGCTGCCTGGAAAACTTTCCAGGAGGTCACCCATCCCAAGATTGCTCCCCATCAAGCACGTTTCACTGTGGAGTTCTTAAAAGTGGGCTTATCGAAAAGAAAGGTGCACCTTTTGTGATATAGTAGTCACTGCAATCCTTTTGAGCCACACTCGAGCAGTTACAAGGTACAGCTCCAAGGATCATTGACTGGCCCCACAAATCACCACAAGTCTTTCTGCCGTGCTTCGTTCTCGTTTACACGCTGCTAGGAAACTTCCAGGAGATAACCCATCCACAGATTGCTCCCTAGCGAGCACGCTTAACTGTGGAGTTCTTAAAAGTAGGTTTCCCGAAAAGAAAGGTACATCTTTTGTGATATAAGTAGTGTGGCTTAAAAGGATTGTAGTGACTACTTGTAGCACCAAAGGTGCACCTTTGTTTTCGGGAAGTTCACTCTTAAGAACTCCACCGTTAAGCGTGCTTGCTGAGGAGCAATTTTGGGATCGGTGACTTCCTGGGAAGTTTCTCAGGCAGCGTGTAAATAAGGACAAAGCACGTTGGAAAGACTTGTAGTGATTTGTGGAGCCAGTCGACGATCTTTGAAGTCATTCCTGGTAACAGCTTGCGGCCCGGTGGGGGGTCGGGGTGTTATAGATGGTATCAGAGCCTACCCGAGACCGTGAACTGCGCCAGTGGATGGAGAGCCCATGGGCAGTCACATAACGGGACAGAGATACTTGGTGTAGACCGCCGGTCAAGAGGACTCGTAAGTTGGTCGGTTAGTGAGGCACAGCGAGGATGTTGTGTGTTTCAAGTGGGGGTGATTGTAACACCTCGAATGTGGCTTAAAAAGATCCAACGTGGTGCTAGTAAAATGACCCGACACCCCTCTCAAAAAAGATAAATTAATTTATGGCAAAAATTAAAATAGGTGCAAAGTTAGCATAAATACAAACAAGGTAAATGGTTGCCGGAGGCTGTAACTGGCTCAGGGGCGCAACACGAATTTGGAAGCTTAGTGTGTTGTTCCCCGATGTTGCAGGCACGACCCCCCTATGTGAAAATTTTAATTTTTAAATTTTTTTATTTTTCTGCCTTTGTCTTGTTGTTGTTGGTGCGTCAACGGGATGTATTACTGTGTTAGGGTAAAAATTTTATTTTTTAAATTTTTAAATTTTTCTTCCATTGTCTCGTGTTGGTACGCCAACCGGATGCATTACGGGCATTGGTTATGTAAATTGTTGGGCTTTTAACGTTTATGGAGTGTTGCCTTCCCTTCGATCTGGAATATTAGATTACACCCTTTGAGTTTCTTTCCCAATATGTGTGCCATTGCATCAGTTGAGTCTCTAAATTTTTCACAAATCTATACAGAACTCTCAATGCCACTAATTCTTAAACGGGATATTCCTCAATCTTTTTTATCAGATTTAACTTTATATTAGTTCAGATTAGGAAAAAGACATGACAAAACTCAAATATACGTATGCCATAAGAAGATGTAGACAATGCCATTATTAGTTATTTTGAGGATAATTTGTTTGAAATTGTATCTACTGATGATATCTTGTATCGCTTTCGAAATATGAGATCTCATCAAGGAATTTTATAGATTAGCTGTAACGTAACTAGACTTGTCAGTTCGAGCAGGCGAGTTGAATACCGATCGGGTGTATTTTGGTTCAGGTAAAATATCGGTGGGCGTATTTCGATTACACCGGTTTCGAGTTGATCCAACGGGTTTTGAGCGCCTTTTTGGTAATTTTTTTGTCAAATTAAAGACTTGGCATATTTAAAACTTAAAATTCTTCGTATTTAAGAGAAAAATGTTGTAATTATAATTTTTTTAAAAGAATATTAAAGATATTCAAACTTCCCATCAGGATATATGTACGTCATGTATGTGCGGCCACAGAGTCTAGGCCCGTGAATCAACATGTGGACTAAAGTATGGTTAGTAGTGAATCAAGTCATTTATCAGTTAACCTATCTAAAGCATGTTAGCAGATAGGCCAGTTCAACCCGGTACTAATATATTTAATTATTGGATATTTTTATTAACTAACATACTACTTTCGAATGAAGTATACTTTACTATTGAGTTCATTCTAATTCGAACAAGAGTCGGCCCATTAACCAACACTAGCTTCATAATTCGAGACTAATTAGATCAAAAATCAAATGGAAGGACATTAGATAAACGCAAAATATTACAATTGTATTTTAATGATAACATCAAAAGTTTAGACTATTATATAGTAACATTATTTAAAACGTGATGAAATGTGCACATTTCACTAAAACTAAAATGACGTGACTTGCATGTTTTTCATATTTGTCTCATTTCAAGTTGATTTTCTTAATACTAAATAATTATTTCATGTCACTTCATACCCCATTTTTTAAGGTTTCTAATTTATAAGTTGTGCATGACATTATTGTATGGAAACGAAATTTGAAAAGAAATGATACTATTGCTTAATTTATAAATGGATGCGACAACTATATAACGTCTTTCTAAATAAACTGATGCCATAAACAACGATTATTTTTAAGAAGGTTAAATTTCGTTAAGAAGGTTAAATTAAAGAAAAATAAAAAATAAAGATATAATGCGAGTCGAACGGGCAGCTGCAGGTCTAGGTCGGGGTTCACCTGCTAATTTGTGGCTTTTTCGGGTTCCGTTTTTTGGGGTTCAAGTCACCAAAATCGTGTTCAAAACCAACAATTTCAGGCCATTTTTGGTCGGGTTTTTCGGCAGGGCTAGCTCTTGCCAGTTCTAAATGTAACAGTCATTCAACGTCACACTATGACTATTGTTGAATTTTATAATGTATCCATTCCGACACCCCCTTCTGAAATTCTAGACTTCAACACTGCATACACACACTCATAAAACTAACTACAAATATACATACACGTATAAATAAATATATATGTGTGCATATATATATGTATATATATATACATACATATATATAAATATAAATATAAACATATACACATATATATATATATATTTATATATATATATATATATATTTATATATATATATATATATATATATTGATATATATATATGTATACATGTGTGTATACATATCTGTGTGTGTGTTCGAGAGCGTGTGCGTGTGCGTGTGTATATGTATGTATACATACCTATATGCATGTGCGTGTGTGTTTCTATATATGTGCACATATACACACATGCACGCGCGCACACATACA